>UZAF01018336.1:0-10115 GCA_900617895.1 Haemonchus placei | reverse complement strand
CATTGAGTTCATTTCTTGATATGCTAACCTTTGGATGGATGCCCCCCCCCAATTACATTTTTACTGCTGATTCTATAGCTACCTGCTCCTCTGGGATGACATTCGATAGAATTTTCTTGATAACTGAAGTCGGTGTTAAAAACTGCCTCGACCTCCATAACCTACTTTATTTTGATGTGAATCCGGTCCCACGATGGACACGAATTTGCGTGCTGGTTATTAATTCAACATTGAGCGTCAGATTGCAATTTCTGAGGTGATCTTACCATGTCTGAGGTGCAAAGTGTCGTACATAGAAGTCATTCATACGAACAGCTTCTGGGTCCCTTCCATTACTAGATCTGTTATTGTAGTACTCCATAAAAATATTGTGAAGTGCATCGACGAAACAATGTATGTCTTTCTGGCACCCGAAACAACGATTTTCCTCTGTGTAGTAGGTCAAATCTCTGAAATGAGCTTGGGGTTAGCTTGAGGCGAAATATTGTCAATCAATTAATTCTCAAAGAGTGCTTCAACTTGTGAGAAATCAGAAGCTTTTCAACTCAGAGCTCAGACTTTGTCGTGTGCTAGACGTGATTACGAGAGGTGTTTAAACTGCGTAAGTCTGAGCTACGAAGTTCGGCTCGATAGTAGGCGAATTTATCAAATCTTGAAGGACACCTCACGTGCTTTCTGGGAGCAACAATTAAGGTTTTTAACGTGGATGCACTCATGTCTCAATCCTATAACAGAGCACAGATGCGCCTTCAAAGCTTTTACTTCATATACTTGCCCACGTTTTTGGAACACCTAAGAATAGCCTGAAGTGATGCATTCTGGGTAGATATGACACTAGATCCACCTAATCGTACGTTCTTGATGAACTGTGCCTGTTTGCCGTTTTGTGTACTTTTCGAGGCTCTTTGCTCTTCGCTTTTATTGGTGAGCTTTCGGCATATAATGTCTTCGTCAGACCTTAATTATGCTTGTTTGGTTGATCGGCAACTTCGACTTCTTCCTGCCTCGTTCAATGGAGCGAGCATCGTTTTAGCCTCCTTAGTGTTATTTGAGAAAAATCGGTGTCGTCGGTTACACGCAGATAAGAGGTGCACACCAACGAATTCATTCCCATTGAGCAGATTTATTACCCTTCGTAGCCTGTAAACAACCTTGACGAGACTGTGTCGCCTTGAATAAGGAGACGATAGGCTGAACCGTTGCGGTGCAGCGAAGGTTGCAGTTGGTCAGTGTTCTTACAGTCCCACTCTTTGCTGACTAATGCTGGCAGGATCGCATCCTTCTCTACGCTATTAGGAGTACACAAAGGTGAGAGCAAGCAGATGCATAGACTCACTCATACCATCATGGCTAGATGTGCTGATCTCGTGACGAAATCTGGCTTCCATGGTGGGTTGTGCCTTACCCAAAATGCGTGAAAGGATGGTATTGGTTAATAGCATGTAAAAAACACTTGGAAAGCTTATTGGACGCTCACTGACCTCTTTTTGTGGAAGATGTGAGTTGCTCTTTTAGAATCTTTTCTTTCAGAAGGTAGGTTTCCATGTGATTTTAGAGGAGAGTATGAAAGCATGAAATGGGACCACCTCACCGAGCGTATTTGTTGAGATCTTGTCGCGAATTGGAGCTGTTCCCTCTTTGGGAACTTTCCGCTTGGATTAACAAAGCTCTTATCATTTATTACCCGCAGGTCAGTCTTCTTGCACCTAGTTTATTATAGGGCAACTACATAGTGACTGGTACGGTCGATCGCTGTGAGTAGCTTTGAAGAGTGGCGCTGTAGAAAGCTTGTAGGTGTAAAGTATGAAACATATTGTGCAAGGGGAGTGGGGTGTCCGGCGAGTTCCGAGAAAGTTCAGTTGGTTTTTTCAACAGAAAATACAACAATAAAGTCAGATCAGTGATCAACATAGTGACACTTCTTAACCACAATCTCCTTCCATAAACCGAATAAGGCTCTACCTGTTGTACTTTTTCCCTATAGAGCAAGCCTATGGGATTCTGAAAGTATGGCATCCATATGGGTTGAGGTCAGGCTAACATGTGGGGAGTTAGGCAGCCAGGTTATACCGAGCCTTTTCAGCAATTCAGCGTCTACGCCTCGCGTGGGGTGATCGAGCAATAATCATCACAATCAAAACTTCCCTTGTAAGCGAAGTGGAATTGGGGCTCGAAACGCTATCTCTCTCAGCTGTTAGCAGAACTGCGTTTTTCTATATTGTACGTTCTGGAAGGATCTCTTAGTAAAACAGACAGAGTAAAGGAAGAACGGGCTCTTGGCATGAACGTCTTGCTTTGTAGCGAGCGAGCTGGCCTCACGCCCAGTGGTAGGGATTGCAAATTCCGGTGTGAATTTTCATCTGCTTTTTATCTTGAGCAATAATGAAAAGGTTTTTGTCGACATTCGCATACTGTGTGATATTCGCGAAGTCCTGCTTTGAGAGTGACTTTTGCGTAGAATGTCGTTTATGATGGTTGGGAGAGTGGAGATCGTCCTTCCCATTTCCTGCCACTTTCAAGACTTCAATGACGGGAGTCCAGAAAAATGTCGAAATTCGAGTGGATGTTTGCATCAACGAATTTCGTCGAAGAAAGTCTTTTGTCAAAGAAGCAATCGCTCCTTCTTGTTAACTGACAAGATAGGGTGAACTGCTGCTCATCAGACACCATTTCTCAATCCAAGCCTTAGTGTCGAAGCGATCAAAACGATTGTGAAACAGAAGGCTCCGGTAGTTATGTCGATGGCGTGTCGATTATGTCAATCGTTCGATCGACCATTACTTACTTCGAATGACCACGTCAAATACAGATCAGCTATGGTATTGAGCTATTAAAAACACCCTTTCACTGCTATGATGCTATGAATTCTTCCTTCTCGAGCGCATTCGAGAGCAACATGTTTTCACAGTTTAGAGATATAATTTTTAAAAACCTCCCGGACACTCTGAGAACGCGTTGTTGGCAGGCACTTGTGAACAACCATTGCCCAATACCTGTTGGACTAAACTTCGTCACTACAGAAATAGAAGACACTCTTATTGAGGGGAACCAATCATTGTAATAGAATTTGTTCAACATAGTTTCGTCTTTACTTACTTCAGACACTTATCCACGTATCCGCTGAGAAATCGATCGACTGGATGGCGAACGACTACGAAAAGGGTTAAGTTGGGACCGATTGTGTCTTTGATACTACTTATGCTTTCACGTAAAAACGTCTCATCACACAACCTGAAACAAAAAGTTTCCATTGAAAGAGAATCAATGATCTGCTCCTATGTATTTTTGTTTCATTCCTACACCTACTTGATGAGATGTGGAGTAAGATAAGCACGGTCAATCTTACATCAGTCCAGAAAATCCCTTATGGAAGGCTGACCTGATCCCGTTCAGCCATCTATGTTGCGGTATTTAATGACTAAAAGATAAGGATAACCAATGAAAGGTCTCCTTCCGTAAGCTCGACACATCTAAGATTCCAGTTTTCCACGGTCAGAGGAACCGCAGATGACTTCATTGTGGAAGGAGTTGAAGCTCATCTGCTTAGTGCTAAAGCTTACAAAACGGAGTTTTCATTTTGAACGTCGTTTCTGAATGTTAGGAACATATATTCCCACTTTATTGAACTACCTCATGTAATAAATGGCTAAACAAGTATATATTCATATATCAAACCTTACTATATGTTGCACGTTAGGCGTTTTATTGGCTTGTCAGTGTGTGTGTGTGTCAATGTGTGTGTGTGTCAATGTGCGTGTGTTTGAGCGGAAATACATAACTACTGTTCCAATTGACCTAGAGCGATCGAAATGTAAGAGTGGAGGGGTTAGTATAGGAATACTGGTTTCAGGGCTAAACTCCGCCAAAAGGGAGCGGAGCATGAGCAAAAATAGTCAAGTTGGATCTAGAGTAGTATTCATGGAAACGAATGGATTTTTGCGAGAAGGATTTTTCAATTTGCATCAACTCCCACCACCTTCTGAGTTCCTTAACGATACTGGAAATTGCATACTTTCGAAATCAATCCAATAAGAAAGTAACGAGGTAGGTCCACATAGGGCAATGATCACCTACCAGTTGTCCCAGAATTCCGTGCTGATTGATCGATTTTGTGCGATAAACTGTGTAGTGTTGGTCAAGTAACAGAATATTGAGTGACGAAGGGTTACCATGTTTTTTTCAATTTCGCATGTTGCTAAACGGTATGGTGGAGACACCTGAAAAGATTATTGCTGTCAGGATATAGTGCTATAGTAGTTATGTTTTCCATAAAATTACAAGCAAAAAAGTACACTTCAACGAGGGGACAAAGCTCTTCAGTGTTTTGGGTTGTTGCGTTACGAACTTGCCTGGTTACGAGAGCTTTTCTATAGTCAATAAAAAGAGTCAATTTGAACTCAGCCCTTCTCATCTTCCTGGATTACTAACACGCTTTCCTGGAAGGCTTCTTTAAAAGAAAGCCCAAAGCACGGAGGCCGCATATGGGGCGTTCTACCTAGGCTACTTTAGTTTCCCATGCTAACACACACGCTTTATTGTTTAACTTTCTTAGTCCCTAGAAATAGGACCTCTCACCATGTTCCGTAATCTTTATTTTTAACTTACTCCAATATTTGCATGCGGATGCTAGCGTAGTAAGCGTTCCTTCAAACAGCATAGTCAATCGGCACCCGTCCTGCACCGCTATGGGCTGGCTGTCGGCATCTAGCGGGGTACCGCTGCGAAATTGCCCGAAAGACAATGGAGCGCCAGAGTAAGCCCAACCAGTATCCGATCTGTCCCTCATTGAAGGCGCAGGCTGTCACCTGTCGGATACTGATCAGAAGGAAAGCGTAAAGATCGTTGGGGCTAACGGGGGCCTGGATATGACAGCTGATGGAGCTTGGTTTGGAGGACGCCTGCAGATCGAAGGAAGGGGTCATGTACCCTGTTTTGTATATATGTTTCATTATTCATGTACATTAACTGCCATTATCTATTTTGCCTATTGGCTCCTTCTCTAAATGGTAGCATCCTTATTCTCGTATTGCATGTCTAGTGCTCTGTGCCCTGCGAGTTATTTTCATTATCTGTCCTAATCTCGCTTTTTCTGTATTCTTTTTGTAGTAGTATAGTTGTAGTGTAGTAGTCCAAAAAAACTAGTGTTCCTTACTTCTATACTTTGCCTTGGGGAGAAGGTGAGCTGGGGCACCCTAGTTGCGACGGGAAGAACTGGATTGCGTTGCCGCTTTCATAGCGCTGATTCCTGTACGGGGAGCAGGGATCCCCGTCTTGGAGACCCTGGCTGGGACCGCCGTGGCAAGGCTGTGGGCTTCCCTGGTCAACAGCCCCTTGGTCTCTGGTAGGCTGGTCCGTCCACCTGTACTGGGCGCAGGTAGGGCGTTGTGGTCCGCTGAGTAGAAGCTATGCGGCTCCAGTACCGTAGATACGGATTGCGCCCAAAAGTGTGGCCATGATGGCGACAGTCATTGTATATTACCCATGGACATCACATTTAAAATTACATCTGTGCCTAAACTGCATATATTCATCTTAGCGCTTCAATTTCCTCTTCGCCGCTTCACTTATGCTTTACTCACTTACGCTTCAGAAAAAATTGATCTGAACGCACCAAGTAACGATTTTCCAGTCGATAATAAGGAGGAACGATTTCAGCAGTCATGTTGGACGCAGAATTCTGTTGGACGAGTTGTTCGATCTCTTCGAAGTGGGGAACATATTCTGGATCTAGAAAATTTCTTAATTTCAACACAGTCGTACCAAAGGACATGAATCCTTTTAGTTGATTTGAGTTCGGTGAAATTCCACTCACATCCCACAGCAGTCTTCAGTGTAATGTTAACCACCCTTTTAAGTTGGTGTTGGTGCATAAGGATGCATGGATGGCGAAAGAGGCGGGAACATAGCCTATCTAGCGAAAAATAAGGTTCCTCAAAAGTAGTGAAGAAAGAAATTGTAGGAGATATCATGACGAAAATGATCTAGAAGGGGAATTCGGACGAGATTTCAGTTGTTGCAAGTACGCAAAGAGCTGACTACATGAAACCAAAAC
The DNA here is from genome assembly GCA_900617895.1 of Haemonchus placei. Taxonomy (NCBI): domain Eukaryota; kingdom Metazoa; phylum Nematoda; class Chromadorea; order Rhabditida; family Trichostrongylidae; genus Haemonchus; species Haemonchus placei. Next base: position 4,063 of record UZAF01018336.1, on the reverse strand, counting down.
TCTCGAAAATTGCCTTTCACTGTCGCTATAGGTCATGCCTTTGTTCGAATTCCTACACGGGTCCCCTGGGGAAATGTGCAGCTTCTACAGCGCCGTTGAAGCACGGCCGCGCATAGAGACCGGACAATGTTTGGGCCTTTGTAACGGCCTACCTACACCGTTTTCCGATTTGCCAGTGTCACAAATTTCATAAAGATGGTCCACAGAACTTTGGATTCTCGATGTAAACGGAGTATCAGAATCTACTGCCCGTGCATCAGGATCAGAGGCAACTATGCCAATCATCCAATCCTGTATTGTCATAATCGTGAGAAGAAATAGAAATTTCAGATCAAAAAAGAAGATAACATACATAGGGGAAGTTGTGTCATCAGAGCGTACGTTGTTGAAGAACAGCAAGCAGTTTGTTCCCAAACATATGTGAAGAATAAAAGTAGGGAAAAGATCAGTAGAACAAATACAAATCTGTCGACTAGCACTAGCATAAAAAGGATTAAGAATCGTAGAATTTCTTCGTGTATTTGTCCAAGAAACGATCCCGGGCTTCTCGCCCTACATTTAGAGTGTCGAAGATGTTATCTTACCAATGGATTTATGTGCAAGCGCAAATGTTTTGTGAATTAACTCAAATGGGAGAAACCAACGAAATAGTGTACACTAGAGAGTCGGAACGCGAGGAGGTTCTAATAGCGCATTATTGGTTGAACTTTGACTAAAAGCTCCTGTTTCAGAGAAGCCTGGATGCTCATTCTGCTTGACCAGTGAGACTCAAATCCATCAACTAATGAATGTTCTTATTTCCTCGGGGTAATCACCTCTTAAGCTCCCTGCAAAAAAGAACATAATCATTAGCCAGTGGCATCTCAGAATAGGTAGGTCCCGATCTCACAAAGATGCGGCCCCCCTGGTGGAATGGCCAAATTCAATCAACGAAGCCATAAAGCCACTAGAAGATGCACCGTGTTAGTAGCAGTCACTTCTAAAACAGATAGGGATTCATTTTTGCGGAGTCCACTTTACGGTCCAATCAATATTCGCCCGAGCCTTTAATCCGCGCTAGGTCGGTTGATCGGTACCAGACTCACCTGAGAGGATAACAGCGTTAGCTTCTACATTGGCTAGCCACCACAGTTCATGATATAACCCACATATACCTACAAAACGCCATTACCATTTTGGAATGATACTCGAACGCGCGGGAGGATCCCAAAACCGGGGCTGACAAATGCCGACACGCTTTATCTCCGTCCCTCAACGAATAACTGGTCCTCACAGTAGGAGACGATCATCTCAGACCATCTCTTTTATCATTGATGCTCTGGCTGTACAATAAATGCAACGGCTTCCTCCCCGATCCTCCCCTTGCTCGCAGCCTGAAGATAAAGATTGTAGAAGGGAGTCTCAGCAACAAGGCCGACCCCTTCTCTCTCCCAATCTTTCCTCCTTGATTTGAAGAAAAATTTTCACTGTTACGGCAACTGAAAATAGGCCTTTTTTCTAACCTTCCACACCTCGAGGAACAATTCCTTGTTGGCATAGCAGAAAAGCAAGAAACAGGCATGTCTCGAGACGGTTACACAGTGGAATCACCTTTATTAACAAATAAATTAACGTGAGCATACCTTTACTGGCGAATCATAATGAAAGACGATAAACGAGAGTCAAATCAAGCCTATGGGGATGTACACCTAATGAACGATGAAAAGAGCACTGGGCGATTTACAACATCAGTTGACTTGCATGATGGCAAGCAACGCTGAAGCATGAGCCGGATTCGTGATGAAAGAGAGCTGAGGACGAGGAAATGATACTGCAGCGGACGTAAAGGCTATCTGTGATTAGCCCCTATTTCTGATCTGTTCGGCCTGTGAGGAGATCTCGTTGATGAAGTTCTTGAAAGCGTTGGGGTCTCGTAGACATTTTTGCGCTTTGTCTTGCAGATGGTATTTGCACACATCAACCCACAATCTGAAGCAACTCGATTGGAATGTCAGTCGGGACTCAACTAAAGGAGAATAGGCTTCCACTTACCGAGCACAACCAAGTTTCTTGTCTCGTCCATCAGTGAAGGAGAAGGTCAGCCAGTATTCATTCTTGAAGTAGAGACAATTAGAAAGCATTTATCTAATCTAAAATCATTTCATTAGAACCTACCGATTGAAGTGGGCCAAAGAATGATTTAGGAAGATCTTCTGAAGAGAACACTTTTGAGAAAGTCATTGTCCAGTGTCCTTTGGGTGGTGGGCACAGCTAAAATCGTTAAAGATTGTCTAAACTGACGGAATTCACAAGATAGCTGTCAAACCTTGTTCTGTCTAAGGAAATCTTGTGCTTTCGAGTCTTTGATGTACTTATGTGCTCCTTTCACGGCCTCGTTACATTTTTCCAACATATCGCAGTATCGACTGAAAGAGAAACAAAACATCAATGGAAATACAAAAAATGATGCTTACTGACGACTGCGAGGCGAACACATTAGGCTTCCATTTACGGTCTCAGAATTTTTGAGTGTGGAACCTGTACAATGGACAACATCCCGAACTAATTCAGTATCACATTTCACACTTTTCATACCTCAGATAAGTTCCGAATCAACTTTAGGGTAGAATGAAAAAAAAGTTTATTAGGAATGGGAAGAATAACAAGTCGTCTCAGGTCCTACTGACAGGTGATAAAATTTGATAACAGTATTCAAAAACTCTATAAATTACTTCCATGTACCCAGCGCTTTCATTGGGCTGTAAGATAATGAAATTATAAGAAGCAACTCGATTCCGAGGTCGAATCAGCTTACTACAAGGCGTCAGATGTAATTAGTGGAAGTGAAAACGTGTAATATAATTTAGCTTTTAATTCGTTTTCAAAGGTGATGAATGTAATGAATCAGAATCAGGAACCAGTAAAAATCGAAGTTGAGTTTGGCGTGTCGTGGAGTTCTTGTATCAGGAAATCGCACAGCATTCAAGGAGTTGTAAGACCTTTTGCCATGGCCAAATTTTGCCCTGTCTGTAGCATGAGATCAAGGTGAACATGGCTGTGAGCACCAACCTTAGAGCCCTACTGGAGAGCCACCTCAGTGAAGGATAGCTAAAAGTTATCTCCAGTAAGCTTCTTCATCAGTAGTAAAATCATAAGAGCGTGTGATGCATGTAAAGTTGTACGGGTTGCATCCAGGACAGAGTACGGGTTTTGCCAAGGAGAATGAAGAGGCGGTTCAGTTGTTTCATGGAGAACCAACTAACGCATAAAAGCGCTAGAAAAGCACGAGATAGGTTGCTTGACAAGCTTCCCGGACACTGTAGCAGCGGAGAGAAAAAGGCTGGATGAGAGAAGAGGCATGTCCACTCACTGAAGATATAAGTTGTCTCAACTAGTGTGGGACTAATGGTAAGTTGACTTTGAACAGTATATGATCGGCCAAGTATATGAACTGCCCAATCCAAACTAGAAGGTACTGGAGCGGTACTGCTTCAAGACCGAAACTTCAACAGCTGGTCTCCCTTTGTAGTAGATTATGCAATAGCCAAGTAAGGCAAACTCAGCTATACGCTCTCAGCACATGACAATGAGGGATACATCACGACGGAGGTAATCGAGGATTACTTAAGAGTTTGTTCCCCTCTCATGTAATTAAGCAGTCATGGTGAAAAACCTCATACCACTGACAACCATTCCTATCAAGAACGCCAACCTTCAAATAGCAGCGAAGTGCTTCAGGAGAAGTTGCAAAACTGACAGGCATGGAATGATTTGTTGTTAAACGAGAAGAGCATCAGGTTCTCAAGTTTTGATTGTACACAAATGAAGGTGTAGGTCGCAAAGATGCAGCTAAACCACTTGCACTTGAACAGGTGCGTAAAAGATTAGGGGACTTCTGAAGACTAATGGAACAGCAGATGGCTTTATGGACGATTGAAACAACTCAGAAAAAGGGCGTGTTTGAAATGGCTATAGCCCTGTACAGTGTGCCATTTAAAGTATTCGAGGGAGCTTTAGAAAAACAATTCCGAGCAGTGCTAAGGTTAAGGATGCTTCACTACAGAGATGGGCTGCCTTTTGGCTA
>UZAF01018335.1:9691-28029 GCA_900617895.1 Haemonchus placei | reverse complement strand
ACATACATACATACATACATACATATATACTTACTTACTTAGTTTAGCCATGGGGATGACGGGGACCCTGATGTTCGATCAACGTCGACTCAATAAGCGCCCGTTCCAGCGGTCATCATAAAACCTAACGATGTGTACGGCTTAACTGATCTATAATTCCTTTTTGGAAGCAACAGCGTTCATTGCCTTCATTCATTGACGGAGCTCGAAACTTCGGATACTCCCCTGCGATTGCATATGTCGAAAATTCTGAATATTTCCTTTCTACAGCGCGTTGAATGACCACGAGCTCGTAGTGCCAGTGAATAGTTCAAACCTCTCAGGCATAGGTTAAGGCGGGAAGAACTGCAATGTTGAAAAGTTGGGAGTAGAATACTCCTTTGATGTTCTTCCATATACTTCATGCCAATAGTTTTATTTAATTCAGTTTGAAATCAGGTCGTACATCATGTTGTCTTGGCAACCAAGGTGCACATAGCTAGAGTATTTAGGCATACGAGGACCAGTGATCGTAAAAGTTAAGAGCCCGAAGTAGCCGCAAATCGGAGGAAGTAAAATTGACAGCCGTTGATCTTCACTCTTCAAGTCCCAAATGACGCACGGCGTTCTTGAGAGCTGCAGTAAGATGGCATCGCCTCATGGAACCGATCTTTCGATTGTAACCATCACAAATCCAAGATGCTTCAAAGAGAATTCACCACTCATAAGTATTATTAAATAATAGGGGGAAAACCCGGGCCTGGATTGCCCAATCCTTCTAGTTCTTCATAAAGTGGATATTTTGCACTGAAGTGACGCGAACATAGGTGCACCTGCTCACGATCCCAACGATAACTATGGAAAGGCTCTTTAAGTGTTGTGATCATATCGGGATTGTGCGTAGTTTTTGTTTTTGTTGGATTTGCAAAGGAAAAATTGAGGGACGACATATTTTCCTTCCAGAGATGAAAGGTGGTCAGGATATGGGATTCGCAACCAATTATAGAAGTCGTGGATGACCTCACCCGTCGGAAAGCCGTGACTGTTCCTTTAGGGCGGAGAAAGGAAATCAACTCGGTTTATAATTGGCGGAGCTACCTCCGGCGGCCATTGCGACTGCTCCTCCCGTAACTGGTGTTATTCTTTCTCATCATCCTTTATCAATTTTCTACATAGCCTCTCAAGTTCGTACATTAGTTGGCAGTTGGCTCACGCGATTCCTTCTGAGCATATCGCTCGACGGTTCAGGAAGGGGGTTTTCTTATCACTATCGTGGGAACGTTCGACAGCTGGTTGCCCTCCTTATCAATGTTGCCGATGATTAGGTTTTTCCACAATCCACAAACTCGCAAGAGATGCAAAGAGATCCCACACGATTATCCTAGAACCTCACTTCTTCAGTTGGGCGGGTCTCCTTGCTTTCATTGAACAGCAGAATCTAACCCGGAGGAGACATTGGCTCGAACTTGTGTAGAATTTCCAAACGATGGCGAAGTCAATCAAGCAGAGCTTCCGATTGAGGACGATATGAAATACTTCATTAAAAACATTGTTCACGATTACTCTAAGATACCCTTCTCAACTTAATAGACGAAAAATTTGGTAGAGAACATGGCGAAGAAAGTAAGAAAATCCGTAGAAATGATGGGATCTGTGGATTCTTAGAAGTAGTAGAAATGGATGGTTATATGAGATTAACACGACGGATATGGTGGGCATTTGTGGGCGTTCAGTCGTTGCAAATGCGTATCGAGAGAATTCATTGTCTTCTGGCACCTACCGTTACCCTTGATCCGCCTTTTCCCGCACCTCTAAGTGCCACTTCGGCCGCGCCATGTAGCCGTCACAAACCCTGCTGGAAATCTCCCATTGACAGTGAAACCTTGGTTAGGGAGGTCCAGGGATTTTTAAACTCTAGTTGTGTGGTATCTAGAATACCTTGCGATAAAGAGTTGACACATATAACCCTTATTGTGTTGAGACCTATGTTTGTACGTGTCGTACCTTACTCGTGGGTAAATTTCATGTAATCGGTAATGCTAGGGACTGCAATATCCGTATTAAATCCTTAAAACTTGGATGTTCTAGGTATAGGGGGGGGGGGTACTGGGAGAGGTGAATCACTCAGCTATAACTCTCACATGTTCTCGACGCAACCATTCTTTATAAACAATTATTCCCTCGTGTCCTTAATTCCCTACGGCTGCGGTCGAGGAAGTATTAGCTGATTCTTCTTATTTTGTCTCTGCTGTTTTACTTTGAGTATGTACTGGCTTTATACCAAAATCTACAAATATTTTACTTTCACTACATCATCTCGAACTTTCTTTGGATTTGCGTTCTTTCTTTGTCGCAGCTTCTGCATGTGAGCTTCCATTCGAAAATTCGATTTTCACTACGGCTCATGACAGTAACTGCATTTTTCGGCAACCTGAAATATCTTTGGTAGAGCAACATGTAAATACTCTGTAAAAATTCAAATAAAATTGTAAAAATCTGTTGCATCTTTTTCTTGGTTTTACTCTGGCTTTCCGATTGTGCTTCTTTGTTTTCCGAAGAACAATTCAATTATTTGTGTATGTGAGTGCTGGTAGGCTATGGCACAAAGCCATTAGGAAGGCGACAAGCGGGGTTTCGGTAGTGCAAGGGTTAGAACATGGCGCCCGGAAAGCACAAGTAGGGGTTCGAGTCCTGTCCGAGATTGAAGATTTGTCTTCGAATCTCCAACCATGGCAGATTTCATCCAGAACAGTTTTGTTCTTTCATTCATTGTTCGACGCTGTTACTCACTTTACTCACATAATAACGTCGCGAAGTTCACTATTACCTCACAACGCTCCTTTCTCAGATTCGATGGTGTGAAAACGGGTACAGCAGTTATCAAGTAGTCATTTATTCGCGAAGACCATGTCATTGTACCAGCTGTTACAACCTCCTTTCTCTAGTACTGGAACCCTGTGTAGGCCCTGTTCATTTTTCGTAATGTCTCCCAGTAAATGTTTTTTCGTCGTGGGAACCAAGGGTCGATTCTGTACCAGCCGCTGCTTAATCCATATGTGCTGTGTAAGGCTTAAGCATTGTTTTTCCAATAATCATACTTGGAATCCTTCTTCTGAGCATTTCAACAGGACCTCAAGATAAATAGATTTGCGATTGCGAGCGAGTATACAGCAGCCATATGCTGACTAGAAACATAATTAACAACGTAAGCAGAAAGTGCTGATGATAAATCTGTGGAGCCACGCAACATGGGTCAACAAAGTTCGAGTGAGACGAGTTTGTTGAGGCGATGTGGGATTTCAAGGAAAATCAATTTTGTGGTCTGCTTCTGAAGCACGGTTCACGATTGAAATGGTGTGAGATATCCTCTCAGGGTGAGTGGGTCCGGTATCTTCTCCCCGAACGGAGTGTCGTGCTCGCCGCACGCGACCGCGCGTTGTGAAGATAAAGATTCGAATTCCCAGTGGAAGGATACGGAGAGCCGCGCGGAACCACTGCCGCTGGCCGTGGGAATTCGGGGAGAAGTGCCCTTGCCTAGGATGAATCCACGGCCACCCCGTCCACCATATGTGGCGTTCTCAGATCGGAAAACGGCCTAAATAGGGCGCTATAATGGCTCAAATGTTGTATCGGCTGTATTTATCGTTGTAACTTTATAGTCTTCACAGGAGCCGCCCATCTTAGTGAAACAAACCACACAAACCAGTCGTAATCTATGGCGAAAGTAGGGCCTAATTCAGGCATTTTCGGTCGAATGCAGCCAGCTTTTGACGCAGCTCCAACAAGTGAAATATCGACTGATTTCCCTTTCCGTGCCATTTCCTTCATGATAATCTCGTACAACTTCTATTTTCACTACTTTTAGAAGGCCTTGCTTTCGGCGAATTTTTGGTGGATTTTCTGAAATTCCTCGCCATCATCGTGAACCGTGCCTTTGAAGGGTTGCAGGAGAAAGTGATGATGCAGAATAGTTCATCTATGGTGAAGAAACCGAAGCAATCTGCAAAAGTTTCGAAGCTTAAGACCTATTTTGATCTGGTTTTCTCCCAATTAGGCTAGGTTATGGCAACGAAGGGGGTGTTCGGAGGAGATTCTAGTGGTTGCAGAACACGTGTGCAGATTCATAAAAAACTACATACACAACGAATGCTCTTCATTTTGAATAGTGCGATTTGTGGCGGGTCCTCTACAAGGCCGTAAAACACGTCCTTCTTGAGGGTATCGAGCGGCGAGGGATGTCCGGGCCGGTTTTTGAGGCTTCACTGCCTCCTTCCTCGACCACTTTTTGACAACGAATCACGTGGCCTTCTTGGAGGCCATAGTTTCTTAGAACAAAAAACCTTTGAAACTATTTTTATTGCTAACTGTGCCTTTTGCCGTGTTATCATTGTTGTGGTGATTTGATGTAAATATTATTACAAATAATATTGTCATAAAAGTGTAAAGTAATTGCTTTCATGGCTGCTTAACAGGCTAATATGTTACCAGTTGAAGTGTAGGACATTCTGTTTGGGTCTATTGATCCTCACGACTCGCCTAGCTTCTCCTTCTGCTTTTCAGGACCTTGATTCATGCCGATGCCTTGCGAGCACCCTCTGCCATATCTGACTTTTCTCTGACCGTTTTGATCCAAGCACTAGAGCTACATTTCTATGTTATCTCTACGACTTATCACAGTCCTGTCTCAAAGAAGTTAATGGTAGATAACGTTTCACAGAACACTGCATACAATTTTACGTGCTAGTGGAACACAGAACGGAAACTCAGCAAGAGACCACAATTCATACGGTATTCGGTATATGGCCCCTAGTCTGGACATTTCGCCAACCGGTTGGGATGCATTACTGCATCGGACACGGACCAATCCCAGGTAAAACCAACCCTTCCATACCTACGAGGTCGGTCTATTGCTACCAGACTCGCTTCTCACGAACATTCATTCATTCGCATTCATTGATGTATTTAAAGCTTTAAACTGAAAATGGCAATGAATTCCATATACACGAGTGTCAACAAGCTGATCACTTCTTAAATGTCTTTCAACAGAAATTTTAAAATAGGATTGCAAACTCGACAGGTTTTCTTCAAATCAGGTACCATGAAGAGGGCAGTCAAGTGGGTTGAGGTTTGGAAAGCAGGATGGTCATTCCCCTTCGCTAATAAGGTCCAACAGTTGTCGTGGGCACCACTCTTGCATGAGCTTAGATTTGAAGGTTAAGTGTCATCTTAATGTTTGACCGACGAGTGACCACAGGCTATTTCAGGATGCTGAGTCGTTTGATTCCTCAGTGCACTTTGTGAAAACACGTATTTGTTAATTTTAATGCCGTCACCTACTTGGGCACCGGCGTCTTACCACAGACTACCTCATTAAGCATCGTTTTGCTGTTCTTGTACCAACGTTTTCGTGAGTGGCTGCACTTTTGAACTGCACTATCCAGAACCCTACTGTTTCATTTGTTGATGGTTGCCGAGAAATTTTTTTCCGGAGAAGAGATGAGAGATCTAGCCTCAAACGAGATAGCAACCTTCAAAATTTTTCGACCCTACATTATTTGTTGAGATCGGGAATGAAGTGGCAATCCGTCTATGCGATACTGATGGCAATGGATATACTGCGTGACTATCCACCCCATCGACAACCGCGATAAGTCCTGCTCCTTTGCCACCCTTATCGCTGGGTCGTCCAAGAACATGATCGCCTCGCAAACGGACCTTTTTAACAGTACTATTTTTGACAACAGTGGTCTTTCTACCTTTCCAACTTTGTTTTTGGTTGAATCCGCTTCTTTGTAGAGTTTAATAGCCTTGTGTGTGGCCATTACTAGAATCCCAAAAGGGGATCACAAAAGGATGAAAGGACGTTGATCATTCCCGTCAGAAGGATGCGCTCACGCATTAGAATCGTAGTGGCGAATTGAATGCGTACGTGACGTATACATTGACCCGCGATAGCCAGCTGATGTAAAAGTCGGTGCTCTTATCCTCCCAGACAACTTTAGTACCAATCAACCAACCACGGAAGGATGGAAGGTTGGTTGGTTAGGCGGATATCGAGCCGGGATTCGAGGTCATGAGTGTCTGAAGTGCGCCACTTGTCACCACACCAACTCCGCCTACTATACCTAGTGGAAGAAAATCGAAATGTACAATTAATTAAAAGCGAGTGATGTGAAATCGACAAATAATTTCCACATCAGAATTTTGATGCCCATAACCTTGGAATATTCTGCACATTAATAGCTGACTGCTGCAATGCGTTGTATAGAATAGTTACGCATTCAATACGGTATGCGACTCCGAATGAAGGCCAAATACGGGGCGTACCCCAAAAAGGGCTGCTTAGAGTCACAGACTTCATCCTTACTCTTCTCTTGAGTTCCCCTTACCTTTTACAGTCCTTTCGCTAATTAGCTTCATCGATAATAACTGCTTGTCTGATTACCTTCATCCAGAAACATAAAATCAATGTTTGGGTCCACCATCCTATCGCTGTTTTTGAATAAATGTATACCACAACAGGGCAGTCTCTTACTGATACGTCAATTCAGCAGGGTTTATGGGCTGGGCCCCCTTCCCAGCGAGTAACAATATCTTTGAATTGAAAGGGAAAACAAAGTTCATCTGGTACATAAGTATTCCACAAAAACAGACTAGTCCAACTACTTCTCTAAAGTTGCATCTCTTTGAATTTGGATTTCTTCGGGACCTCACAGCTCCCAATTACGTAATGCATGTCATCAACGCTGTGTCTCAATTATATGTAGGCTCAGTAGCTCAATAACTTGTGCTTCGAGATGCAGTGTCTTGTATTTAGTCTCTGAGCTCTTCCAGAAACGATTTCATAAAAGGAAGCTGTCCGTATACAATAGGATTCAGACACCAAAGAAAAGTTATTCATGCGGTTACTCACGAAAATGAGCAATGAAAAGTATTCATTCAAAGTTATTCCTGAGACGAGATGATTAAGAGCAGCATCAATGTAAAGACGATGATTTCATGTTCACATCATTCCTTCACATTGCCTAGATCGCACCCAGCCTCCGCTTGTTGTCCTCCGTTCGGACTGTCACTCGCAGGAGAAGTTGACGGCTGGCTGATTGAGAAAGGGTGGGAGACTCGCCGATAGAACGAGTCGACGGGGGCAGCATCCTCCCTGTTCATGAGAACTCTCCTAGTCTGGCAATTTTGAAACCTTGTTTGATTGGGGATGTTTATGGCCTAAAAATGGGTTTTGTATGAATTTCTCAAATAAACCTTCAATAGTTGCTTTTCAGGAATTCGGGTTATGTGGGTAGTTTAGTGAGGTGGCAATGATAAGAAAACCTTTTATTGAGCATTGCGTCACGCATCACCAAAAAAGCGCTTCCCTAATGCACACCAGCCTTCCATCTGATTGTGAGAGGTGATCTCAGACATGAAAACGAGGGAACTTCCTAGCTAGCGTAATTTATGTATGTTCTACATACTGTCAATCGAAATATTGGGTTGTAACATAAGTTCGTAGAGTTTTGCGTTAGAGTTATTTTACAACGAGTTATTTTGTTTTTAAGCAAAGTGTATACATTCATTTGAAAGAGCTCTTTCTCCTCTACAGAACTGTTTTATTCGTTTTTAGGATAATTAAATTGTTCGTCTTTTTTCGGGCTCAGAAATGGACTATCCAGGAAGAAAAAATTAGCATTTTCGACATCTGCTTTTCTTTGCTTCTCGTCGAGGTCAAAAAAGCAGCCGAAACCGCTTGGGACATATGGAGTGTGTACGGGGAAGGTGTCTTAGGTGTGTCTACTGAAAGGTGTGGGTGGCCCCAGGGAAGGCGCCAAAGCCGAGAGTCAAGCAAGATCTTCACCCAAAAAATGGTCATGATCTGCGTTTGGTGGGACTGGGTAGGCATGGTGCACTGGGAAACTGCTCGAACGAAACGCCACTGTCAACAAGGAGGTCTACATTACCCAGCTGAGCAGTGTAAATGAGGCTATTCGGCTGAAAAGACCTTATAGAGGTGGTCAAGTCATCTTGCTCCACGACAACACCAGGCCCCATATTGCTCAAGTCGTCAAAACAACACTCCAAGAGCTTGAATGGGAGGTTCCTCAGCATCCACCGCACTCTCCGAATCTTGCACCTGCCGACTATCACCTTTTCCGCTCTATGTTAAACCCACTGAGGGGTGTTACCTTCGATGGCGAAGGGGACCTTAAAAACTGGCTCAACAAATTCTTAGACACCACAACGGCCGATTTTCGGCGAATCGCCTTCAACAAATTGGTCGAGAGATGGGAAGAGGTCGTGAGCAGTAACGGAGGATACATCATTGGTTAATTTATTATTATAATTGTTGTTTTTTTGTTTAGATAAATCTTCGTGAAAAAACTCTACGAACTTATGTTACAACCTAATAAAAAGTAGATTGATTGAGCAATCCAAGGGCGGAGGTGGTGTAGTGGCAAGTGGCGCACTATATTACACGCACGGTCCCGGGTTCGAGCCCCGTAGATCGGCATGCCAAGCCTTCCATCCCTCCGGGGTCGGTGAATTAGTACTAGACTCATCTGGGAGGATAAAAGCACTAACTTGTTTATCAGTTGGCCACCGCAAGTCATTGTATCAGCCACGTACATATACCACCAAACATATACCACGCCACTACCATTCTGATTGGAATGCGGGGGCGCATCCCTTAGATGGGATTAATTAAAGCGAAAAGACCTTAAGAATTCAACTCATTACAGAAAAGCGCCCATCAGGCATGAAAAACGCTTACTACACTGAAGAATGTTAAGAAGGACTTTTTTACGACTCTGAGAAACCTCCACTGCCAGTTTCGAGCGAAATAACGTGTATTCTGTATGTATGTATATATGTATGCATGTATGTAACACGTGTATTCTGTGCGACTCATCGATTCTTGCGAACCCTATGACACAGCTGCAGCAGACACTTGATGTCCACCGATGCCGGGCCGCTCTGCCCGTTTTTCATGAGTTTCCGAGGAATTTCGCAATGGCTTTTCGAGAAATGCTCCTGTGTAAATTTTTGGGGAAATCGATCTGCGCTGGTGCTTTTCTTGATAGCAAAAAGGAAATTCCCATTTCCCCCTTTTCTTTAGGACAAGTGCTCGCCTTAGATAGAGTTCCCATCGATCGGCTATGCCTCTAGAAGAAGTTTATTGGCCAAGTGCAGGATTGAGCCTATTAGGAAGGTTCTAGTGCAGAGCCTCATGCCCTTTGAGGAGTTCCTTCTAAGGGAAAAGACATTTCGCATCCATTCCGCTTCAGTTCATCATGATGTTCTGAGAGGAGGACATTCAAAGGAGAGCGCTTCTCGGAGACGTCAATGCTCGCCGGCACGATGAGGTGTGGGCATAATTGTGTTTTGCCAGCCAGCCCGCGCTTGCTCGGCTGCCGGCCAGTCATTCCCCCTCAACTTCCTTTTACTCAGCGATATTTATCTATTTCCTCCCGGATACATTCAAATAAAAATGGAACTTTCCATCTCACACCTCTCTTTCTGCCACCCTCACATACATAACTTTCTTTTCTTCCACTAAAACAGTTTGATATCGCTTCATTTAATTTTCATCGAAACAACCAGTACTTGAGGCCTAATGGGACAATGCGTTCATGAAGCCAACAGCTATTTAGCGACAAGCAGTGCCCTCAACTTCCCAGCATGAATTTCGGGGGGACTAGGCCGTCTACGATCAAAGGCTAGAACGCTGAAAAAGTACCAGGGAAGGAATCCTTCCGGAAATGCCCTGGGCGCTCGTCTACCACGCTGTTTTCACTGCTGTACGAAGTCACACTACCTTACGTCTCCTCATCACTACGATATTTATAGTTGTCGGTCACTCCGTGGCCTATTTTCATCCCTATCTCTTTGAATTAGCTCTACGATTCTTCATGTTCCCAAACATCATTTCTATGCATGGTATATAGCTCATGACTTCTCTTCCCCTACTCTCAACGTTCGCTTCCTTATCGCCTTGTTCCCTTCGGTCTTCGTCTTTTTTTTCTTGCTAGCGATTGTTTTGAGGCGTCCGCACGTAACTGACATAATTCAAAACAGAATGCCTTCGAGTGAAGAAAACAGGCGGCTGATTGCCTGTCTCATGGAGCCTTTCAATGTCGCAGCTGTGGTCGACTGCCATGTCTTGTGTCCTTTCGTTTTAGTATTCTCACATTTGCCTTCAAGCTCAGAGAGAAAAAGTCGGTTTGCATCTTTTTCTCTTCCCGAAATTGTTTTGGAAAACTCATGTAGTTCTTGGGAGACGGGCAGTAGGAACGATATTGTTTAATCGATCCGCCGCATGCGGCTGATTTGCCTCTTCATAACAGTTCTAGCGTTCTTCATACAGTTCAATCGCTATGCTACTATTTCTTATGGCATGGTTCCACTGTTAGTTCATTTGTTCCTGAATTTCTCACTTGCTGCTGCACTCCGCTACATCCCTTCGCGCGCGACGTCACTCCCGCTGCGACGCGACAATTTCGTTCCTACTGCACCACACCCGTAGTTCTCCTCTAAAAGCGGTTTTAATGTATTTTTTCGAGAAATTTGCCACGATCAGATGGGTGGGGTGGGTTTGGGGTTGTCTACAACGGCTCAACAATACAGAGGAATCACGAATTATGGTTAGAAAAACAGCTTTCTCGTTCCAGGAAATGTACAGCAGTTAGGGGAAGTTTTCGTGGTTTCAACTAATTCTTCATTGCGTATCTTTAGACATTATGTACTTATATTACCCAGCGACTACTTCCGTTTCCCTCCTCTCCTCTCCTCCGTGTTATCGCTCCTCTTACTGCTGCAGTCTCGGACTTATTCTGTCCATGAATGCCGAGAAACTTCGCTTGGATGACACCTTATTGAGAAGCGTCCCCTTATTAGGCCTCCATTAGCGGATTTTTGGCTAGAAAGCCCACCGTGCCCTCTAACGATATCAGTTTCCATTGGGCATAGAATCCTTACAACACACCTTGTTTACCGTGCCCACTAATTTCGAGCTTCTCAGCCAGGGTGACCATCAGTTCAATAGAAATTTTCACATATGCCTACTCAAGTCGATATTATCCTCTTTGCATTTCCTCAGAAGATCTGTCGCTACCAGCTCTCCAACACATCCTTAATTGTGCCTTTTTCAGAACCACCAAGATAGGGAGGTACACTTTTTTGCTCGCAGTTAGAACGCTGAATACAGGGCAGCTCTGGTTCTGGCTCAATGCATTCCGTTCCTTGCTATGAAATCGAGTTTCGTTCTCAGAATTGAAGGCGCTCTCTATTTGTTCCAACCTATTCGTATTGGAAAAGGGCTTTTCGGTCCTCATTCCGTAGGCAAGTTCCTTTTATGGCTGGTTAGTCAGCGATGGAATTGCTGCTGATCGTTCTCTCATTCCATCGTGTATTCCTTCATTCCTGGATGCCTGGGCAATGAATCGCCCAAGCGAGCACCGAGCAACCGCCGTATATGCCTTTTACATTTCCACTTTGCTTCGGTGCAGACTGCTCCATGGAGTCGTCATAGAAACGTCCCTGCCAACGGTGCTGCCCAGGCGCAGGAGGTTTCCATCGAATGATAGATTGTGACGAAGTTTTCGACGTGTCTTAATAAATGGTTTTCTTTTTATTCCATCACCATCACTGATTTATTGGGGTCATTAGCCATAATTCAGTGAAAGATGAGGTCCTATATCTCATACGCAATCTGTCGATCGATGCCACCTCTCCCCACATAACTCTTCCTCTCACATATCTTCACTTTTGCTTTATCTCGTAATATCGGGAATTCAACGTCACTACATGTGGGAATAACATGATTCCTGTTTTCCCACAAATTCATTCGTAATTCTAGCTCCTACTACAAGATTGATACCACATCTCAGAACTTCCTTAGGTTAGTACGAACTCATGAATCAGACTGCCCCGTTGTTTTGCAGCTACCCCAGTGTTTTGCTCCGGCTTATTTATTGAATCCATCAATTACTGTGATTTACTACTGCTTGAGCTGTCCAGTATAGTAGACTAGGTTATATTTCAAGGCTGCAGCTACCATGACCTCTGAGTATTTCGGCGGATCTTATTGTCAGGCTCACTACAACTGCTACAACCAGCCTTATGCTATATCCTTCAAAACATTGCAAGTTACTTCATAGTGATCCCGAAAGCTGTAGGTATGGATCTACACATAAATAGAGTCTTAATGAAATGCTGATTTTACTAGCAAAACATTCAGTCTCCATCCCTGTTTGAAAATGTCACTTCTCCTGTACAAGTGACATTATCTCTTAGTATGAACGGCCTGACTCTTTTTGAAAGTCCAGAAGAATATATTGGGTGCTCGCAAATTATAGTAGACCTTTAAACAAAGGAAATAGTTCATCCCCCTACTAGCTGTTTCACCATTCATGTTTCTACATCCACTCAAAAGGGGGCACATCAATTGATTGTCATTTTCAAAGGCAGTGCCACGCAAAAAGGTTTCCATCAAGCCATTTAATGAGCTGGGTGATCAGTTAACGGCTAAGGCGGCTAAGGCGATGACCTCAAGGGCTTTGCATTTGGAGGTGTACTTTAGACTCAGCTAAAAGGATCACAATGAATGATCTTCACTCCTCTAGCAATAAGGCAGTGCACGATAAACGGTGCCATCGAGCAATGTAGTGTGCTGAGCAGGGTGATCAGGAAACAGAGGAGACGTCCTTAACGCTTGGCCTCGAGAGGTGTACGAGTGAGTCTCATTTGATGATTTAGAACTCTCAGCTTAAGTTCTCCATGGGAAATAGATCGTAGAGGGTTTTTGAACTTGTTATTAGACGTGGCTTCCCGAAAAACGTGTCGGTTTTCCAGTCTTAGTTAGGGAGATGCTTCTTCCCGTCTTTGAATTCATTGAGGAGAGGGTGAAGTTGCAGCTCCAGGGTGTGGAAATTACGCGGTTTTAAGAGTTACCTCGTTTTCTTCTATATTTCTCTTCGCTTCCTTGCCCCTCGACATTTCAGAAAAGCCAGTTCAATTAATTCATGGACACCTGCGCACCTGCACATTCTTTATTAGCTAAGTATGAATTGTTCTCGCTCTCTTTTCGTCACTGAATTTTTACTGGACAGTTAATCTCAAAATCACCTCTACCCCCATACTTAGCCAGACAGAACATCTGGAGGACTCTGCGAAGTACGTAGGAGTTCGGTTGAAGCTACTCGCGTATGGAACATATAGCATGCTTGAATCTTATCCTACAAACGACTATTTATACCACATAAATAGAAATGCTAGATTGAGCAGTAATGTCGTATTCGTGATGTGTAAATAGTCCCACAAGAATACACAACCATAATGTTTACCTTTTGGGGAATGCCTCCCAAAGCTTTGGAAGTCGCTGATCCCAGACCCATTAAGAGAATCCTTCGAACTTCCCAAAAGCACCGTTCGTGAGAAAACGGTTACCGAGATTTCCATTTGTGAAAAACCTGTGGCTTATAAGTATGCCATATGCGGCGCTGCCGGTTGAAAAACCCGCTTGATAGAGCGCAATAAGGGCCGGAGACCGGCTTCGACGATGTCCAAACCCTTAGGCGGACGTGTTTTAGCGGTGTTCCAGAGGCTGCCCCATTCACAAGGAAACCCATGTTAGGAATTCATGCAGTTAGTCGTGACCCATAGCCACAGTAGAAGGCAATCTTGGGCTTTTCTCGGCCTAATTCAGCCAGCTCTTTACGCAATCGGAACAAGTGAATCCTCCTCCAAGTATCCTTCCCATGCCACTTCCGTTATGGTTGTTTCGAAGAGCCCTCTAGCTCCACTGATTTCAGGATTTCAGGATTCCATTGGTCTGTGCCTTTAAATGGTAAGGATCACAAGATCAGGATCAAGCCGGTAAACAGTAACGCTCACAAAATTAGGACGGGATTATATTTAACTGAGCACTGGAATTCTAAGCAGGTTGCAAATGGAGGTGTCCGAGTCGGTGGGGTTCAAGCTGGTTGAGTATTGCATTAGTTTCTTCAGCACAACCTACCCCATTGTCAAATGTAGGTCTATCATGCCGATTAGCAACTGTTTCTCGCACGTTGGATGGCAATACACTAGCGGAAAATCAAAAATCAAAAACAGTAGATACGGTCCTTCTTCATTGGGAGTCACAGTGAGGCCTGAAACAGTGAAATTACCAGTCAGACTTCTTTCGCTTGGCCCGTCGCTCAAAGGAAGGCATAAATGCTGCAATATATCTGAACTTCTAACGTTGTCTCTGTAAATCCTCTTCACCAATCATTGGACCACCACTTGATTTCTTCTTTCGACTCCTCCCACACAAGGATGCCAACATCCATTCCTCAATATGTCAGGAGAAGTGATGAACACCTTATCGCAACCCATTCCACATCTTCCGCTAGTTCGGGAAGAATATCTGATCGCAGCAGTGATGCAATAGAGAATTACGATTAATCGCGATAGAGTTGGACAAGAACTTCAAGAACTTACTCAACTGGCGGCATCACAGGGTTCGATTTAGCAGCATGAAGGGCTCATTCATAAATTATAACCGAAGAGATCTTTCAGTACATTTCCAAATTTAGCTGTGACGAGAGAGCCTGCTTTGCGACTTTGCGCCAATTCGTTGGAGTTCTTTTTCAGAGACGAATTGCAAATGAATCTTATTCCATTAATTATTCGGAACAATGTATTGTTTATCGTACCGTGCCTTTAATAAACCCCCACGACGGCTATGAGTGCGGCCTGATATCGAGCTTCAACCTATTTGGTGGTTACATAGGCTATGTACTTTTTTAAAATGAATTTTTCTTACAGGGGGGGGGGGGGTCTGCGCCTTCCTACCATTTTAAGACCTTTTGAAAATCATTATGATCAACTACAAATTCATATGCATAGGTACGAGATTAGCTGTAAAATAAAACATGGAATTAGAATAATATTAATAAAATGAATAGTAATACGAATTTAAACATTATTTAAACTGAACTTCAGACCTCAACCTTCAGAACTGCCGACAAAAATAAGCAAAAGCGCTAACTAACTCGATCACCACTTTCCACTATAGGGAAACAACTTCCGATATTTCAGTTTTCCAGTCACAGTCCCTACCAAACCTTTCATCACTGTCAACAAGTCCTGTGATTTTTTTTACAAAATTGGTTTTTTTTTCGTGTGATTTTTTTTTGCAAAATTGATTTTCCATCAGAGTTTGGATGTTTTCGCAGAGCTGTCTCAGCGATTCGAAGGTTTTTCGCAAAGACATAGGAGATTTTTCAGGACGTGGAACGTAGTTCACTTGACTAATTGATGTTGTCAGCCAATGAATGAAAGAATTAAAGGAATGCCATCACTGATGTAGAGGGAACATATTATCGCGGAGATCTGAAAAATTGGCCTATTTGTAATAATGCAAACAGAAGCCGAACGCATATTTAGTATGTTGTTTTTCAAAAAAGTGTTTTCGAACATTTTATGGAAAATATGTCGTAATATAGACGTAGGAAGAAAAGTCTGATTCAGAGAGATTGGTAAGACAATCAGCCTCTGAAGGAAGACTCGATTTCGGGAAAAAGCGGCATGGCTTGTTGGGGAACCCAGTAGTGGGATGTCCAGACCCAGAGACGGTATATGGATGATTAATGTCTACCAGTGGAAAAAGTAATCAAATTCCATGTACGGGTTTAATGTACGGCGTACGGCTGTACGGAACCTCGGCATAATAATATTACTGAGTTTATTGTTGTCTTTAACTCTTCACGAGGATTGTAAATATCCTTTGATAGGCTGATGTTTCGGCGGAATTGCCTTCTTCAGCCACTTACTTATCTTACTCACTTATCCCGCTAACACTGGTCGGTTGGTACCATCACTTGTTGGGTGGTTTCGAAAAATCCTCAATATTGCGGTGAGTGATTCTCTTTTCGATCACCTGCGTGCCCTGGGGGTCTAGTGAGTTGGTGGAGACGTTTGGTCGGATAGTCACAGATTGTGATGATCCTTCAGGCTCTGAAGAAGCGATTTCGCCGAAACGTCAGTCTAATAAGGGATATTTACAAACCTCGTGAATATTTCAAGACAACAATAAACTCAGAAATCGAAATATTTGTTAGTTCGGTCACTTCTCGTCGATTCGACCTCTAACTTTGAATCCCAACGTTCAACTTGAGTCATAACTGAACGGGAAGAACATATGCAGTTCCGTAGTGCAGATTAATTACCGTGCGGAACTAGAATGGCATGATCTCGAAACAGAATTCTATAAGAACTATCACACAATCAGTTTGAAAAAATGGCCTGATTTATATGGAAACTCAATGATGCTGTACAATGGCTTGACCAAGATGAAGCTCTGAAAATTACTCACATCTTGTGCATAATTTACAAAACGAGGCACAAAATGAGCGTAATTTTCGAAGTTCCTCGTCCTTGCGCTTCTTTCAGAAGTTCAACATACGCCCTGCCAAGATAATAGTTGTTGGAATCAACTACTGATTTGGCCCGCTGAAGCCATGAGAAACAGGATAATTCGATAATAATATCCCTCTCGGTTTCTCCAAAAAAGGGGCGTATCTTCGCTTCGGCATTTCTCGATGCAAGTTTTTGCGCTATTGTAGTTCCTAGCACGGGCGGCGAGTCGCTAATCGCTACAATACCCACCCTCATGCTCTGAATCTCGTTTATCAAACTTATCTTCCATCGTGAGTTGGCTGACCGAACGTTTCTGGAACGGTAGTCACTGCGCCATGGACCGGTTGGTACTCACAACCTATTTCATGAGCATCTCCGAATCTTTATTCGCAAACAGCAATAAGGTTCTAAACGGAAGTTGACGGAGGAACGCAATCCTAGAACGGCTGATTGACGGCAAAAGGTCGATTTTTATTCTCTTAGTTCTATATACCGCAAAATATTATCTGGCAATGCTGCAATTTGTGGATTTCTGGAGCCAAAAAGCGATGACGTTATCTGTTGCAAGGAAATGTTTTGTAGTCCTATAATGGAGTGCAGGGGTGTAAGAGGAACAAGAGCAATGCTAGTTAATAAAGTACTATATATGTTAACATTTAAACAAATTTATTGAATTAAGGGGGGATAAATCAAAGAAGTAGTTTAACTTCCGATTCGCACGTGCCCTAGACGGAAGTCAAACTCAATAGTCTCCCTTCGTGCTCATCAGTGGAGTAAGGGAGAACAAAAGAATGAAACTCGTTGTGTATAAAAAGTTAAAATTCTAAAGAATGCATAAGGACTATAAAGTAGGTTGTAACCCGAAAATTACTAGACTGCATTTTGTGCCTTTTAATGTATTTTAAGTTATTATGGTAGTAACTTAACCTGACTAGAATTTCGAGTTTCAATTGGAGTAAACTAAAAGTGAGTACAATGAAGGTGCACTTTTGAAAGAAACATAAGGACAGTTAAGTTTGTTTTCCTATTCGCATAGCCTACAAAAAATAAGATGCCCAGTGTAAGCACTAGCAGTAGAGTGTTCCTATTCATTATCTTCAAGGACGGTTCTCTGAAGGTTCAGACAAAAGAAAAATAGTTTTTTTTTGCTTTCAACATTCATCAATGTCGAGTTTTTTTGAGTACTGAGAATTCCGGAAGAATAATCCAGTTTCGTCACTGATTGAGTGAGCAGAGAGTTTTCCTCGCAAGCTGCTCCGTTATTACTGATCCCTTCTCGCTTTCCCTCTCTACTTACATCCCCTTACAATCTATCATTAGGGCGGGAGGTGATTCATGCTATCATTAGGGTGGTAGGTAATTTATGAGCTCTCAGTGTCATAGAGGTGGCCAACACGGAGAACACGAGATGTATAGGATCGTTCATAGACCTACGGAAAAATATTTTGTCTCTATGCAACGACCTTTTGTCAGTGGAACGCACATCAGTTCGGGAAGTGAATGTGGTACATATGAGGATAGATTTCAACAAGTGGTAATCGATAATCTTAATTGGGCATTGTGCTGTTCCGGGAAAGGAGAAGATACTTTGGCGACCCAACCCAATGCGCCATCTGTAGCGATGTAGAATAATTAAAGGATTAGCCAGTATAAGTGATTACTCTTCTTCGGAAAGCCCATGCAATGTCATTCTTCCACGGAATTTAGGAATCGTTTATATGTTTAAATACGCACGGCTAAGTTACTTGCAGGGACACATTTGTACCCTAATAAAAGGTTAAGAATCCCAAAAAAAGTGTCACTACTTATACAGAGGCTAAGAAGCTTGAGCTCCCGTGGGAATCAGTCGTGCGTACGACGTTAAGGTATACAGTGCGTTTCATAATTATAAGGTCACCCTCGATTTTTGCGATTCTGGAGAAAGCAGCCGGAATGGAATTTTTTGGCAAACACAGGAAGGTTCCTCA
>UZAF01018334.1:7484-31590 GCA_900617895.1 Haemonchus placei | reverse complement strand
GAGGGGGGACTGGGTAGTCCTGAGTCTAGTGGCGCGTTCGTTATCCCCATCAGAACTGCACCACCTTCGACGGCCTTTACGTCGGGCCGCATTATTTTACGAGCATCAGTGTTCGAGCTGTTTGATAACGCTCGGCAGCCGGCTTCGGCATGAGAGCCGGATGTATACGCTTCACACTTTTGCATCTTCGACGCTTGAAACCGAACCAAGAATACATCCAGTGTGTGCGTTCTTAGGCTAAATAATTGCAACGCACCAGTTTGCGTGATGTCCTATTTGATACCGCGAGTTTTATTGCCATGTCGGAGTTGAAGGTATTTTGAGGCGCTCCAATTTCTCTGCTCACCTTCATTCTTCATTATCGAAGTTATGACGCTGAATCGCTTTGAACATTCCCACACTTGGGTGTAACTCAATCACTCCTGGTTTTCATCAGATTCTGGGTCAAGCTTATGGGTATAATAAGGCACGGGACTAATTCTGTATGCTATAGGATCATTTGTTAATAATATTTTAGAGTGGAGTTGGCTCTTACTCACTGATGAGCCACGCGAGTCAACTCCACTAAGTGATTCTTTTGAGAATACGTGGCGAAACGAATCACCACTATTGTTACCGGTCGATGTTATCTTGAACTTGTTTTATAACATTGTAGGTTACTGCTCTCCTCTGCTCTCTTTGCTATAGGAGCTTGAATCGATTGCTTGGTAGTTTTCATTTGGTACGATCTTGCTTTTCATATTATTCACCTGTTCCTTTTTGGTAGCCTCCTGTTTTCTGCTTTCATTCCTTGAGAATGGATAGAGTATATTCGTCAGAGTCGCCTGCAGCCGCGCACGCATTTGCTTCAATGACACTTGACGCCCAACTATGAAAGCACCTAGCCGCGTCCCCTACCGTCCCTATCACGTGCCTACCCTTCATGGATGAGCATGCAGTTAGCGCTAGTGGATGGGGTTCATTTCCGTTAACCTGAGGGAGCTCAGTAGGACAGCGTTAGTAGAACAGCTCGGGAAAAGCTGCTATCAGTTATATCGATTTACTCATGGGGGATTCGAGAATAGAAAGCATCGGTGCTTCACCTCACACGGTAATCTGCACGAATGGGTGCATTTGGTTATGACGAACACATAAATTTGGTGAAGACGCTCAGCCAGTACACGCATTGCATGATCTAAAAACAAAATATTGCATGTTCTATCCCTGACCATTTGCTTGAAGAACCGGTCTTGCACAGTTGGCAGGTTAAAACTGCCTGGCAGGTTAAAAGAATGGTCGCGGTATCGGTTACATCACCGCGTGAGCTAGTGCTTTAGGCTTACAGCGGTGGCATGTGGTATGAAAGGCGGCCGGTAAGACACCATGAAAAATCTAAATGTAGCGTACACCCTCGCAATTTTTTTCTATTTTAATTTTTCTGGTTCCATAACCTCACGTTCTGAAGATTGAAATACTGGGGAAGTGGAGTCTATGTGTATCACACCCGTAAGAGTGGATTGCAGAAAATGCTCCAAAACGACTGCCGATTTTCCCAATGTGTATATACTGAGTCGATACACTTTCAAATCCTCAATTCTTAATTTCTGCTCAGCAAAAGCAGTGCTTGCAACCGGATCCAATTTTCAAGAAGAAGGAAGCAAAATTCGCTTCTCGACTCTATAAGGTCACCTCTTGCGAGTCGTCAAGTTGTCTTGATTATTCTAACAAATTGTGTTTTGTGATATTTGATAACCAAACCTTCTCGAGCATTGATCTGTACAACCATCGAGAGTTATGCTGTAGGTCAAATACAGGTTCGAATGTTGTGATCGCGAATCGTCGAAAGGACGTCGAATAACATCGCATCGAGAAGGTTTGGTTAATACAAGCAGTTCATCATCGTTTCAGAATTCATAAGGTTTCATAAGGTAAGTATGGCTTCCGGTGACGAAGAAATGTTTGTTGATGATGAGGCAATGAGGAATGCTGAAGACTTCAAACTTCCCCGTGGGTTTCACATGTCTCGAACTACTGCTAAACTTCTTTTGAATATTCGAAATGAGTTGTGGGATAGGAGGGCCCATCTTAGTGATTGGTCTAAATACTGGGGTTGAACTGCTTATATCTTCAGCGAAAATTGCTCCTTCTTCGGCAGTCACTGTGAAAACGGCATCTGAGTTCGAAGTCGAGTTGAATGGTTACATGATGGACATTAGAGGGCTACCAAGAGAAATATATCACTACAGGATCTCTTTTACGAAGCACACGGATCGTAAGACCCGCGATCTCACACGAGGACAAAAACAGGAGTAGGTCCTCAAAATTTAGATTTGTCGAGTCTTACAATAGAGATATTAGAGCTGAATTTCTCATTCTAATTGTAAGTTTTGACAGTATTTTTCAGTTTTATTGTACAGTCGCGACGTCGCGTTTGCATGTCCTTGTTCAACACTTTGGTGAAGAAACATGCACATTTATTCCCTAAATCGTCCAAGTATTCGTTCATTTATGACTGTGGCAACAGCTTATTCATGAAGAAACCACTGCCTGATGAACGCGGCGACGCTGCCTTAAAGATTGATCTTCTTCCTGTAAGTTACACATGTGGTTCTTTTCCGCGAGCTTGGCTCTAGGGCTTTGGATGGAGTTTCTGGCCTTTCCATGGTTTTTTCCGTATATTTAGAATTAGAGTCTAGTATTGCAGACTGACATCAGTTCCGCGAACACCAAGAAGCAGTTAGGACCTGCATGTGTTAAGGTACGAGCGCAATGGTCATGTGTTAGGTTGGTCTGAATTTCGTGTGTGTTTAGGTAGAGGTTGAGATTCAGTTCACCCATGTATTCACACCAACTCTAAATGGTGAGGTTGAACAAATCAGGGAAACCCAGCAATTCCTCGAAATTTTAACATCTGCTGGAATGGTGAAGAAGTAAGTGGTTTACAACTGTTTGAATGCAAGTGCTAAACAACCAGCAACCATGTGCAACTTAATGGGTCTGATTCGATTTTGAAATCGCGAGACCGTCATAGGTTTAAAGACATCATTTTCACGCACAGGTTTGGGGAAAGACAATGCGGGGTTATGGTGTGCTTTGGTAGTTTGCCTCTTGAAGTGTGTAATGAGAAGAAAGCTCTGGAATTGTGAAATAGTCGATTTCCAAATCAGGAACTTAACAGAAAAATGCCTGACTAGTTTTGGAATATTTCAGTGAAGATCATTTATTGTTCGGAAACAAGGCGTACGAGCGCTCATCAAAAAATGATGCGCCATTACCACAAGGGAAAGTAGTGAAGTGTGGATTTGAAAAGAACTGTCGCGTGGTGGAGTCAGCTGGCGAAGTTTTAGCAATGTTGCAGATAGGAGGTACGATTTCTCTTCTAATATATCACGTGCGTTTAGTGCCATATTATGTTGGTTGTGATTGAGCTTGAAATAGTTCAAGGATTAGCAGATACTTGATGTTCAGAGATGGAGAATCGCAGAATTCGCTTTTAGCACTGTTGAAAGATCGTGAGATATAACTAGTGGGTATAGGGAAGGAGAGTTTTCTGAATCATTAGCACGCGTCCATATACACTTCATTAGCTGCAAGCTATCGTGTGATATATTAAACACAGGAAAGGAGGAATAGGACAGGTGGGCAGGAAGCTGATGCGATAAGAGCTACACACGTGAAGTCAAAGCGAACGAATCTGGCGAGTAAAGTGAATGAAGCCTGCAANATCTATATCCATGGTGCAGCCGATTGCGAAGGGCACGGCAACTATACCGATCATGTGAGCCTACGTTCCCACGTGTTAAAGGTTCAAAAAAGAACCCACCATTGTTAGGGGTTCTACGTGTCACATTGCCTCTCCACGAAAGACAGAATGTAAAATGTGGAACTCCCACCAATACAACTCCATTTCTGTATTTTCGCGAATTTGATTCTCCATCTTTGAGCAGTAACCAATGATTAACGTTTTAAACAAAACTGGAACCACGAGTAATATCGAAAAGGCTATGCAAATTAGCTAATATGTCTTCCAGCGAAAAAGTCACCTTTCTTCTGTCAAACGTCAGTTGTTAGCTTCTGTGAATCCTACTTGGGACTTGATAATCGGCATGGTGTGACTTTGGAGGATGCGTTGAGAAACAAGAAATCAATGCTGGAAATTGTTAGGCAGTTGAAAGGTCGTGTGCTTTTGTATTCTGATTTGCCAAGTGATTATTTGTAGTTTTGAAAATAGAAGGAAAACTTCCATAAGAAAATCACCCATTTGTCAACAACCACATTTTCAGACGTTGCAGTCCGCACGACTCACACGGAGGTGCCACGAGTTGTTTACATTAATGGGTTGTCAAAGGATAGTGCCCTAAGGTCTGTGCCAGACTTTTCCCATGGTATTGCCTCTATCTAAATTGCTCTCTGTTTCAGTGCTAAATTCGAGCATGAGGGTGAGGAAATCACAGTTTATGAGTACTTCCGTAAACGATACAAACGGGAACTTAGGTTGGTGAACGCCTCTCCACTACGAGCAACTATCCAAGTCATCTCACAAGTGGTTCAGATACCCGAACCTTCCGCTGTGTATCGAACGAAAGCCCCAAGGTTTTGTTTATCACCCCATGGAAGTGTTGGAAATTGAGCGCGGGCAACGAGTTACCACGGAAAAACAGACACCTCAAATGGTGCGTTCACTATTTGCCTTAATACTGATAGATAGTTTTTACATTCTAAGTTTTTCGGTTTTTTTTACACTTCTAGTGACTATTTCGACCTTACTGCCTACTGCCGTGGTACCGAACTTTTCGTCCAGCCCTTGAAATTATGTCTTTGTTGACTGATGAAAACACTCATTTATTTGATTCAATCATCATTTGTCACAACTACAATATGAATTGAGTTTTCAGTTAGCTATTACTATTAATCGCTACTATTATTTTTTATGGTTATCATAATTCTCAAAATGAATGGATATTATTTATTCAGTTTACTTGTTGTAGACTTGGCGGTTTTGACGGCGGGGGATTGTAACTTGCTCAGGGACACGAGCCGTCCATGTACCGTACACGAGTATTATAAATAGATCGGATGTGAAATCTTTTGTATTTTGACTCCTTGTGGCTATTTCAGTCGGAATCAATGATAAGAGAATGTCAGCTCCCCCCTGTGCAAATGAGGAAGCACGTCGAAGAGCAAATAAGTGCCGCTGGGCTCAACAACGACAATCCATACTTTGTGGAATGGGGCGTGAGTTGCAATTAGATTCTTAGTACAACTGATTTATGGAAAAACTCTCGTGTTCATGTTTCTAAACCACTGAACAATTTCTATTGTTGCAATCTAGGATAAGAGCCACTGTTATATATCTCGAAACGGATCTCACTTGAGAGATTCCCAGGTTATCGAATACTTGGGGCTCTATTCAACTTTTGTGGGATTCGAAACCCCTTCTTCGTCAACATTATATAAGCATTTTTCAATTTTAAATTCTTCCACCATATCAGATTACAGGTCAAAATCTCTACTCGACCGATGCGTGCCGTTGCTAGACGTTTCCACCCACCTGCCATCACCTATGGGGGTTCGATGAAGGTGCAACCAAATCACTTAGGCGACATGCAGTGGAAATTGGGAGCGAGAGAGCAGTTTGCGGAGCCAGCCAAGCTGTATGGGAAGTGGACATTTATCATTTTCGATGGATGTGTTCGTAAGAGCGATGCGGAGTATGTCTGAACCCTTCCCTCGATTTTTTCTAAAAGTTTTCTGTAGCATCCCTTCAAAATCACCTATCAGGTCTTTCATCGATGCGTTGTCGAGGTACTCTTCCCAGCATGGTGTGCAGATATCAGCACGAGACGTAAGTCGCATTTTTCGAACTTTCATCTGTTGAAATGTGTGAATGATCCGTTGGATTTTGACCCACATTCACGATTTTGAGTTTTTTCCAATTCCCCCTTAACTCCTCCCTCTTCAAGCATGTTGGAGCTTTCTCTTAAGTAAAGGATTATTGATTTGATTCTTGCGCTTTTCCTACGTTGTACATTGAGGTGCAATGGTCCTTGACATCAGAGATGTGTTCCCATTTGGTGCCTTCACAAATTAGCTTCATACTATTGTTTTTAACTTGGTTTGTTTTTGAATTGCTGCTGTCTCTTCTTGTACGGTGGCCGTATTCAGAGTTGGTTGGCGTTCCTTAGCCTCGCTCTTCAGATAAGAATCATGCGCAGATCACTGCAGTTGTTCTATTCCCCATACCAAAACATTCAGGCTGAGGTTCGCGAAACAAGCAGTGAAATTGAGCAGAATATCGACTCACTGATGAGGCATCTTAGTAACAGTAGCAAATTTGTAATGTTCACCACAAAGGCGAAATTGGATCCAGTTCATGGTTATGAAGTTTGAATTTTCTTGAGCTTAAATTCCCTAGCTGATTCTGTAATAGGTGGAAATCTTTTCGTTTAGGTTTGATGAAGCGCCTTGAAGCTCAGTACGGTCTACTAACCCAGCATCTCAGTGTCCAAACTCTGAACAAAGCTATTGGACAGAAGGTGAGGATTTCCGAATTGTTCATAGAACACCTTCAGTTTTGTCTTAGTGTTACATTGAAAGGTATTGCAAAGTGGCTTTTTTGGAAATTTCACGTGCGTTGTTTTCAGGGTGCTTTCATGGTGCTCGGAAATCTATGCTTGAAATTGAATCTGAAACTTGGAGGTATCAATCACATCCTAAAAACATGTGATCAGTTTTCATCTTCGAATCCCAACATTAGAAATGTGTAAGGTTTTCTCTTTGTTCAAATTCCAAGCTTATAACAACGAAACACTCTTGTTTACTGTCGCTCATTCTGAAGAATTCGCTTCGGAAATCTGTCTTACTTGGAGATGGCCTTTGGACTAAGCTTATAAAAGTTGGATCCTGGAGAGGGTTCGGTGTCTTGGGTAAAGTAAAACTTGGAGCGCGGTCAACATGCAAGCAATTTCTCTTTTGTGCCCGCTCTAAGGATTACCTTGACAATGACCAAACGGTCATATTTGACAAGAAGATCGGGAGGAGTTTAACTTCATGTCATGCTTTCAGTGATGCATCTCTATTTCCGAAGACTCGTATGTTCGTTGGTTTTGATATCAGCCACGCTGGCCCACAGTCCTTTGCTGATCGG
Organism: Haemonchus placei; assembly: GCA_900617895.1. Classification (NCBI taxonomy): domain Eukaryota; kingdom Metazoa; phylum Nematoda; class Chromadorea; order Rhabditida; family Trichostrongylidae; genus Haemonchus; species Haemonchus placei. The sequence goes on along the minus strand of UZAF01018334.1, from coordinate 24,464 downwards.
CAGATGAAGGTGGCTCAGAGCGAGCCAACCGTCGTCGGTGTATGTAGATTGAAGTTGAACTCATCTTTTCTTCTTTTACCATTCATACTATAATTCCGATCCAATCTGAGGAAATCAGCATCTTTTTCTTGTCATGAGGGCACCATTCGCTGTTCACTTTGGCGCTTGGGATCTGTTTTGGAGACAAGGGCTAAATTAGAAGAGGACTGTGTAAAAATTGCAGCATTATAGTAACCTTACTTCCATAGATTTCCAAATCGAACTTATGTCTGTGGTTCGTTTTTTTCATTCGCTTGAGTAATACTGACCGTCATGAAAACCGTTTGTGAGATTGTGTTGCTGTACAGAGCTTCAATGTTTACATCAGAGTTTCATTTATGCTACCGTTTGCTACCGCCTTCTTCATAGGTACCATTCCTACTTTTCGATATTTTCGAAACTTGGGGATATTTATCGAAACGATCAGCAGTTTATTTATAAATGTGAAACTTTATTTGAACTCATTCGGCGGCTGTAGATAAAGTATAACGATAAAGTTTTTGGCGTTAATAAATCCTGTCTGAAGAATGCGCCTCCGCACTCGACTTCCATTCAGAATCGTAGTGGCGTAATGAGTGCGCATGTGGCCTATACATGGACTTGTGGTGGCCAGACGATGTACAAGTCAGTGCATTTATCCTCCCAGACAAGTCTGGTACCAATTAACCGACCCCGGAGGGATGAAAGGCTTGCTTGGCCTAGGCTAATATCGATCGGGGATTCGAACCCCTGGTCGTGCTGTAGATAAGTAATATCAATTTTAGATGGCGTACACTGTTGGCGAGGCAACAAAGATGCGAGGAACTTATTGGATGCAGGAACCTCGTCTCAACTCGATTTCGGACATTGCAACGTAAGTGAAAGGGTATTGATCGCTGGTAGAGGAATGCAAAAATGAGTTAAATTTAGGCATTTCACTGTGGCACTTCAAAATTTCCTGAAGGAGACAAACAGCCTACCTCTCGATATTGTTGTATTCCGTGGTGGAGTTTCAGAGGGAGAGTTTAAAAAGGTTTGTATCCATAAAAAAAGTATTAGCAGAGTTGGTGATGTGGGTGAATGCTTTCTGAATGCTGATAAAATGTCAGTTCAATTGGAATGAAGTAGCACTTGATCGCACTGAGCTTACTATTAAGGAGCATACTAAAAAGGGGAAGTCTGGCTATTTTGTTGACAGTCTTTGTAAACGGGTGTAGAAGGCTGTGGGTTCTGTATTGTAAGGTCACGAACCATTCATCATTCATTGTCACTTTCTATTGTTCACCTCGTGTTAGCTCAATCAATGTAATATTGATGAATGCTATGACCCGTTGATGTTAGTGATGCATGTAGTATTGATGAGCATCACATTAGTTTCATTTGCAGGCTGCTGCAGAAATGATCGAGCTGCAAAAAGCCTTCGTAGAAGTTAATCACCTGTATCGCCACGGGATGTATTCTCCTTCGCTCACATGTTTGGTCGTTCAGACGAATTCAAATTATCGTATTATACCCACCAAGTGAGTTTAAAGTAAATGGACTGCTGTTTTTTTTTTAGAAATATCCGGTCATTGAACAAAGCGGTTCCTTGGACCGTGGAACTAGACGCTTCTTTAGTGATAGGATTAAGGTTCTTGCGAATTCCTCAACATTTGATAGCAAATAGCATTTTCCATCTATCTTACTGCTTAGTTGGAGTTCATCACAGAAAACGACATTTTTCTATTTCTGGCCATGACACTCAATTATAGATTCAAGTGGAAGTCATCTGCGTTGTTCATTCTTTTCGGATATCTTCCTGAGCAACACACTTGCTTTTTATTTGGAACCCTGAAATCACATCCAAATAGCTTCCAATGTTCATTTGTAATTTTCCACATTGGTTCATGTTAAGAATCGACCCACATGCGCGGCCTATGGATCAAAACGTCCCTAGCGGCACTGTAGTGGATGATGCCTTGCATCCTGCATACAATGAATTCCTCATTGTTCCTCAAAAGGCTCTCCAAGTAACATTACGCTTACACTTTTACATCATTAATTTTATCTTCGAAAGCATTCTGTTTTGTGTATGTATTTGTTAGAAAGTACACGGATGCCTTTGTAGGGCACCGCTCGAACTCTACGCTGCACTTTGGTAACATACAGTAAAGGCACGTCTGGATGCTTGCCAACAATGGAAGAATTGAAGCAGATTACCAATATGCTGTGCCATGGACATCAAGTCTGAGCTTCTCTCTAGGTCTTCTATCTTTGAACTCACCATTACAGTTTCTTCTAATTTTAGGTTGTTTGTGGAACTACAACCCTGCCATCTGTCTGCACGTCGGCTACCAATTTGTCGAAGCGAGGAAGGAATAACTGGAAAGCAGAAAAGTGGGTTTTTGCTCAGTGATAGTCAAATGTACTCTAGCCATTGTATTTGCAGCTTTCGGGATATGGAGGACGGTTCGGTGGTGTCCGGTGGCAGTGGTGATCGCGGAAGGCTCGTACACGATGGCACACCTGACTTTTTCAAGAATCTCAGTGCACGCCTTCATTGCGAAATAGACTCGCACTATTGGGCCTAGAATTAGACGGTTTCTCACGAAACAGACTTGGCTTTGTTCTGTATCATATTCTTTACTCTACATTTTATTATTTCATTTTCATGCCCTTAGAAGCTATCTCGGAATTGGATCAACCCTTCCTCACTTTATTTTTACTTGTTCTGAAAGAAGCTTTACTTACCTCTATACGGTTTCATTTGTTTATATTATCTTTTAACTCGTTTGTTGTTGTTGTTTTTGTTGTTTAGTTTTTGTGAGAAGTGACTTGTGTATAAATTTTTCTGCATTTGTAGATGTGTTGAGTGACTGGGATCGGTTGTTCCGCGCTGTACGTATTCGTTTTTTTTTTTTGAATCTTTTCTGGACAATTGGAATTAGATGGCTGGATTTCTGGCATTGATGCTCGGGGGTTGTGAGGGGTTTGGCGTGTAGTTGTCGGTTCACAATTATAAAGAGCTTGAGAATAATAAGAAATCGACTCCCCTGATGATGATTAGGTGGTAAAGGAAAAGTGCAGGAAGAGAGAATGAGTAATGGGGAGATGTTCGATGAGTTCAAAAGAAGCCTGTTGGACATCGAATTAGCCTCAGAAGAGGGTCATTTTTGTATTTGTTTCAGATGTTATTCGTTATATGGAGAACTCTGGCGTGTAAGAATGAAAGACACAAATAATTTTGAAACTTCATTGAAAAATTGTTGAATGTCTGGTGAACAGTGTGCAAGGTGAATGTCTAAGCAGTAGCGTGAACGACGCGACGTCTTTTGTACGAGCCTCGAGCGCCTTGATTGTAACTGCCTCCTGATGGCCTTCCAACTTTCACTGGTCCACTGTAGCTACTAGCTCTGCTTCCACCTGTTGAATATGATTTTCCAGTGTTATAGGCTAGCGCACTTACAGTTGGTTTTCCAGCACGTGGAGGACACGGGCAGTATGCAGCATCAGTTCCTGGCCCTCCATCGGAGCCAGGTGCTCCAGGAGCTCCTGGTGTTCCCGGTGCTCCGTCGTTACCAGGGGCACCAGGTGGCCCAGCAGGCCCTGGACTTCCTCCTGCATTGTAACCGCCATCCTCTCCTGGCATTCCAGGTGCTCCAGCTGGTCCGGGTGGTCCTGCTGGTCCCGGTAGACCAGATGACCTCGTTCCTAAGTGAAGGCTATTATGTATCACTCGAGAAAGATTTTTTTGCCTAGTTACCTGGTGCTCCAGGTGCTCCATCATCTCCGGGCATACCATTTTGTCCATCGGCTCCAGGTGGTCCAGGAGGACCAGGAGGTCCTGGCATGCCTGGATTATTCATAATGACTCTTATTCGATCGTGATCTTTCCGTCGCCATAAGCTTCCTTACCTGCTCCCATGCTTTCTCCGTCTTGTCCGGGATTTCCTGGCGGTCCAGCCGGGCCAGGACCCCCATCTGGTCCGGGTGGACCTGGTGGTCCAGCTGGACATTTTATGCATCCATTGGAATATGATCCTTCTGCAGCCATTCCGGCTCCACCTGCTTGTCCAGGAAGACCTGGTTCTCCGTCTTCTCCTGGCATTCCGGGTAGGCCGGGAGGTCCTTCAAGAGTTGTACGAGTTTTACAATTAAAATTTACAGCTTACGGTCAGTTTTACAATTAGTGAAAGTTTTCTTAATGAAACTTGTGGTGTACTGCTCACCTGGTGGTCCTCGTGGACAACCTGAAGCTTGAGCTGCGCATTGACAGCCGCCGCCACGTGCGTAACCGCCACTACTGCCACTTGCGTAGGAGCCCCCGGCTCTATAGGAAGAACCACCATTACTGCCAACATTGTAGCTGCCACCTCTTCGAATTCTGATCGAGCCAAAGGCCGTAGCGCCTTCATTTTGTTGGGCTCCCATCATTGTCTTCCAAGCGTCGTTTGCAATGAGCTGTAAGTTAAAAAGGACATTACTTATTTTCTTTTGGGAGATTCTGTGGTTGAAGACCTTTCACATACGCGCTTCCGCTCTTATACTATAAGTAGTGTTCCTGAAGAGTTCACAACAATAGAACCTCCAAAGAGAAAAAAGAATATTTACCACCTGATGATGGATAGGTGCTAAGCGTCCTTGACGAGTTAAAGCCTTTCTAGCTAACCTTGAATTGATCGAGATCTTTCTCGACATCCTTCTGGAATTCGTTGATGTCGTTGATAATGTCGAAGATGACTACGAATGTCACACCGATTATAACAGTAGTACTGATGAGTGCACCAGTGACAGCGTAATGAAGCATTGTACCCATCTGAAATGAAAATACGGCTTGAGATTGACACATGCACATAGCTCAGCTCAGTCTTGAAGCAAAATTTTCTGTACGGTAGTTTCTGAGCTATGCTACTATTTCTATCATTACTATTCTTTGTAACTCATAGCTTAAAACGGCCTTCTCTATGAAAGTTCGTATGGAATGGCGGATTGGCCTGTCTGAATCAAATTGATGGGGATAGGGGTTGGATAATTCAATAGAGTACCTAAAAATATTTCAAAATAGGTTGAGAAAGAAAAGTAAAGTGGTCTACAGAATTTGTAGGGCCAACTGAGTGTCGAAAAGAGTGAGAATCAGGGAGCAAAACGTTCCTAATAGGGAGTAAGATTGGTTGAGGTGGTAGTGATGATAATAATTTTAGTAGCTGAAAAGAGAAAGGAAGAAGATTTTCTATTCGTATTGCTGAAATTTAGATGAACTTACAGTTGAGTGCAGTGGAGCAGAATGATGTCTTCCTGACTCCTACCTCCCCTTATATAGTCAGTGTCCTCATCTGGTTTCCAGTTTCATAGTAAATCATAGTTGTGTTTGTGTGTCATGCATGCTGCTGTGTCCTCTTGACTCCTTGGAACCGCAAATCCAGTCTTCATGACACGAGATTTTGATGTTCGTCGTTATCGGCCATCAATCGTGCGAGAGGCTATTGTGTTTTCTACGATAACACTCTCTTTATGGTTTGAGACCAGCAATTTCCATAGTGTTCTTCGTTGTTTACTGGTATCGTGTCGTGCTTACAGATTGTTGACCGAGAACGGTATACCAACAGATTAGTCATCAGTTAATTTTCAACCTCAGTTTCTGGATCTTTGTTAAGGTGTGCATTTCTTTTTGAGGTGAGATATTTTGCATTTATCAATAAAAGCATCTGTTATGAAAGCAAGTTCAGATTGATCGGTTTGTCGACTGAGACTTGAGTCCGTCAAATTTAGCGCCTACCATCACAACCGAGAAAATATGGCTCAGCTGATTACCTGATGTAGTTTTGACATCGAGCGATCATTGTTGCTGTTGAGATTACGGTATGTTTGAGCACATATATACATTGAGAATATTATTGAAAAGAGTATTCGATAAATCAATCATTTCGTGTGAATAGCCCACTGCATTGGGTTTCCAAAAATCGTTCTTTCTTTTTTCTTTTTTGAGAAGTGTTTGAGGGGGCGTGTTAGCCACTGCCACAGGATAGGTTTTCCAGATGGAATTCTATCGAACGTTCTTTCATGGATAGCCTCTTTGGGACTGACTTGTTGATCTTTTGTTTTGTAGCCCACACCAAGCTTTGTTTTCTATTGTGATATCTCATAATGATAATGATGAATGATGGATTGCTTACAATATGAGATCAGTCCTTATAAGATAACCTTGAAAAAAGCCAAAAAGAACGAATTTCCGGTAAAGAAACATAACTAAATACATAGTTCATATGATCGCCGCATGTCGGCTGTCTTTTCTGAGCTGTTGTAATGTAACTTAATTTGTCATTCGAAGCTCCCAATCTAGCAAAAGTAGTGGCAATCTAAAGTGGAATTTATGCCAACTATGTATTTCAAGCACTGATCTTGGATCCCTGATCCAAATCTGCGTAATGGCTTCATAAACAAAGTGACAGACTTATTTCTATGTACTGTGGGATTTTGTCGAGCATTTATGCAGGGCCAGTCACTCGTTAGATGTGGAGCAATGGCGCAACAAGTAAAGCGGTGTGCTGATAATTTTGGTATGAGAGTTTGCATTGCTCAGGCATTGTGTTCTTGTGTTTTTATTAAATGTATTCTGAGGCCTTGCGAAGCACTTAGACTGCTCATACTCTCCCTACCCGCATTAAGAAACATCAAAAACTTCATCTAAGGAAATGTCTGTATTGCCGTTTTCTTACTTCAAGAAACTCTAATTCAGATAAGTTTTTTTTTTCTAATTTTCCTTAACACGCTGACAACAAAGTAGTCTACATGTGAACTACAGCTTTTTTTTTAAATTTTATTAGGCTATAATTCTGTATTTGGTTACTTTTTCCCGAACAATTCGAATAGGTCGAACAGACGCTATACACTGCAGGCTCCAAGAAAGTCTATTACTTTCAGAATTTGAGTTTGATACCATACTCATGCCTCTTTGAAAGAATATATCCAAAGATACTTTATTGAGTAAATTTTTCGAGACGGGAAAGCAAGATTTGAAAGGCCTTATTCCTACTCCTGCTTAAAGGGATTGGTTCGCTCTTGACCTTCGTGATAAATATATGGGTTCATATTTTCACCATAGGGAATGAATCTGAGTATTCGATCAGAAGCTAAGGTAATCAGCGAGTCGCTCCAGTCTGTCGTTGTGACTTGGCCCTTGAATGGATGTGCGTTACGCTTTTTATCAACTCCTATTGAAATAGTGACTGCGCTTGAATGCTTTAGGATTTGCTGTCAGAACTTCTACTCCACCCGTCTTAATCATGTGTGTTGGGGGAACGATGGAGGGANGGATCACAGCTACACTCGAATCGCAATGTGTGCTGTAGGTGTTTGCACGAGAACGGAAATATGGAGGAGTGGTACTATCGCTCTGCTTTTGTGGTCAAGCCTTCGCTATTTAAGGGCTGAACTGTTGTCAGCGTTAACAACGAATTAAGTGTTTAGGGGTAAATCGCTGAATAATATAGATTCAGCAAGTTAATCGCGGAAGAAAATAAATTCTTATTCAAGAGACATAAGTGAGGTTGATGTTAAGCATACAGGAAGGATGATTAGGAGATTGGGACCATGAAGTATGTGATGCGATTTTGAGAATGAGCTGAGGATAAATAAGAAAACATTCGGTGGATGTAATGAATCAAAAGATAAGTGATAAAGAAAGGGTTGGATGGCACATGAACTGAAAAGTGAAGAGAGGAAGAGCGGTGGAAATCATTTGACGAGTTCGAGAAAAGCTTGTTTGTTCGTAACTTCGAAGAAGTCGTAAAAGCATGTGCTCAAAAGTATTTTCTTCTGTTTCGAGCTATTATTCTGACCTAGTGGAAACGTGTGACAGCATTGTGCTTTGTGAAAAACTTGTACTACTAAGACTTTATTTCAAAATTTGTGTAATGGGAACGTCTAAGCAGCAGCGTGAACGACTCGACGTCTCTTGACACTGCCTCGAACTCCTTGATTGTAACTGCCTCCTGAAGATCTTCCTCCGCCCACTGGTCCATGATAACTATTAGCTCTACTTCCACCTCCACCTCCGGAATATGATCTTCCAGCGTTGTAGGTCGGCCCACTTACAGGGGCTCCCCCTCCAGCACGTGGAGGACATGGGCAGTACGCGGCATCAGATCCTGGTCCTCCATGAGAGCCGGGTGCTCCAGGAGCTCCTGGTGCTCCTGGTGCTCCGTTGTTACCACGGGGACCAGGTGGTCCAGCAGGGCCTGGTCGTCCTACTCCGTTGAAGCCGCCAGGTTGCCCTGGCATTCCAGGTGCTCCAGCTGGTCCGGCTGGTCCTGCTGGCCCTGGTAGACTGGATGACCTCGTTCCTGAGTGGAGGAAAAGATAAATCACTCAACAAGAAATGTTTTCATGTTCACTTACCTGGTGCACCGGGTGCTCCATCATTTCCAGGCATACCATTTTGTCCATCTGCGCCAGGTGCTCCGGGAGGACCAGGAGGTCCTGGCATGCCTGAATTATCCAATTGACAATACAGTGACTATTTCAAAAGGCGACATTTTCGTGACTATAAGCCGCCTTACCTCCTCCCAAGCTTTCTCCGTCTTGTCCGGGGTTTCCTGGAGCTCCAGCCGGACCAGGACCTCCATCAGGTCCGGGTGGACCTGGTGGTCCAGCTGGACACTGAATGCATCCACTAGAATGAGATCCTTCTGCAGCTACAGCGGCTCCGCCTGGCCTTCCAGGAAGACCTGGTTCACCGTCTTCTCCTTGTAGTCCCGGTAGGCCGGGAGGTCCTGTAAGGGTTTTCTTTGTGAACAAGTTCTTCAATAGACTTGTGGTTTACCACTCACCTGGTGGCCCTCGTGGGCAACCTGCAGCTTGAGCTGCGCATTGACAGCCGCCTCCACGTGCGTAACCGCCACTACTGCCACCTGCATAAGAACCGCCGGCTCTATAGCCACCACCGCCACCACCTCCACCTGCGTAAGAACCGCCAGCCCTGTAGGAGCCGCCACCAGCGCCGACATTGTAGCTACCACCTCTTCGGATTCTAATCGAGCCAAATGCCGTAGCGTTTTCATTTTGTTGAGCTCCCATCATTGTCTTCCATGCATCGTTGGCAATGAGCTATAAATAGAAGATAAAATTACTGATTTTCGTTTTGGAAGTTTTATAGTTGAAGACTAATCTGATGCACTCTTCGCAATTGTAACCTAAGGAGCGTATTGGAAGATTCACCACAATAGGATTCCTCATTAGCAAATTAACCACTCGTCGATGATTCAGTTAATAAGCATCATTGATAACAGAAAGCCTTCTTGGCTAACCTTGAACTGATCGAGATCTTTTTCGATGTCCCTCTGGAATTCGTTGATGTCATTGATAACGTCAAAGATGATCACGAATGTCACACCGATGACAACAGCAGTACTGATGAATGCACCAGTGACGGCGTAATGAAGCATAGTGCCCATCTAAAATGAGTAGAGGGTTTGCATTTCAACAGGCATCTGTGTTGTTGAATGTCAGCGCAAGTTTTTCCCCTGTTTTTGGGCTGTGCTATTGCTTGCAACATGGACTACAATTCCTATGAATTAAGAAGCTTCCAATCCCCTTCTGAATTGAAGAAAAGAGAGGGAGGGGGATTCGGAAAGAATTACACTCAGAGTTCATAGGAATCAATGAGGGTCGAGTGAAGAGGGAATGAGGAAAGGAGACAATCTAAGAGTCTTCATGCCGTTCATCTATCGCATATTGAGTTAGGATGGTTGAAGCGGTAATGATGAGGTTAATTCGAGTAGTTGGATGGAAATATGACTTTATTCGTGGCAAGATAGTATAGATAACTTACCGTTGGTTGCAGAAGGCGGAATGATATCTTCCTGGCTTCTGCCTCCCCTTATATAGTCAGTGCCATTACTTAGCAAGTGCATAATAATTAATGACACCAAGAGTAAACCATGATTGAATTGGCATGCCATACGGACTGTTGTCTTCGTTTGATGGCTTGGAACCGCAGAGCTTCTCAAGGTGAGTGGTGTGACGCGAGACATGTGTTTATTGTTATCAGTCGTCAATTAGTGGGAGCTACTGCGTTCTCTGAACAATAGCGTTCTCGTTAATGTCCGGAAGCCAAGAACGCACCTGAGTTCCATTGTTTACTGGGATGGGAACTTGTTTACTGACTGCTGACCGGGAGTATGGACAGTATGTCATCATGTAATTAAGCCATCAATCAACTTTTATCCTCATTTCTTAACATTTCTATCGAGATGTACACTTTTTTGAGCCTAAAACTTCACAACATTAATAAACTTTTGATTATGTGCGCAGGTGGAGAATGGTCGATTCGCCTAGTGAGACTCGAATCCACCATGTTTCACTTCTGCAGTCATCACCAGCGGGCAGTCATGACTGCGAAAGTTGGCTGGTCTCAACTAGATCCTGCATTGGTTCCGACATCCATCGACTGATTACCGGGAGGTACGTGGATCTTGGTACCTACATCTTGTTATATTGACTTGAAACAAATTTTGGATAGACCAGTTATTTGTTTTTCGGGCGAGGTCAACATTTTAGATTATTGGTATTTGAGTCCTTTTGTGATGTTGTTTATTAGTAGTTTATAGTGGCACAGAGCAAGAAGTGCAGCATCAATCCCTGAAAGTTTATGAGTATTACAGATTTTAACTGATCACCTCTCTTGATGAGTGCTTCTTTGACCCTGTAGAATTAGGTTGTTTGGAAAGTTATAACTATTTTTGAAAACAATTTTTCAAACGCTTGTTTGAAGAGTTTGAACGCTTATTCGATATATGAATGTATCACAGGTATGTACTTGCACCTCTTCTAAGGGAAAACTGATCAAATTCATTCCCATTTGTGATTTTGGGATTGGTTTAAACATGGAGTGTCAGATGGAGAATATTCGGCGCACTTGACATTTTCAACTCTATCTCGGCTGAAATGCTGGTGTAGTCTTTCTCGATAGGAGTTAAACATAAGGTGGCATTGTCTTATTACAGAGCACATGTCAACATTGGTCTACAACTTTTCGGTATAGCAATTTTTCACTCTAAAGAGGACTGCCCAGTAGGCATAGATGCCAATCTTTTGGTGGCATTGACTATAGCCGATTTATAATAATCCGTAGAGGAACATACTGAGGAGACCATCTCATCCACGGGAACAGTTGACGAGAATATTAAAAAAACGATAAAAAAGCCAGGTATTCAGGTGCCACATGAGTTGAGGGAGGTAAACTTGACGCCGCGAATGAGCGTCTGCGATTTGCACTTCAAACGCAAAGCGGAGCTTCCACTCATGAACCGAAGAGTGGCTATTGATAAGGGACGTTTACGATAATTTTACTCTCAAACGATATGGTAGGCACCGGATGAACCTGGTTAAACGAATTCCATAGCTGATCATCGAAAGGAGTTCGCGACACAACGTTGTAGGACTGCAAAGGCGAGGTCAACTCGAACCTCTTCAACTCCTTATTAGAAATTTATGGAGCAGCTGAGAAAAACTTTCCAAATAAATGAGTTTCAAAGGAGTAGTGCTATGCCATGACGCGACCAGATTGAATACATTTTTTGGACTCAGTAAAAATTATTGAAGGCCAGCTATAAAGCTCATTGCTTCATTCACCGTATATCCCTGATCTCGCGACATCCGAATCCTACTTACATATTTCGGGTTGCAGGAGTCCTCCAATGAACCAAGAAATCTTCACCGAAAATGAAGGCATCAATTCTTATGTGGTCCAATTTTTTGGCCAAAATAGCCGAAGTTTCCGTAGGACGAGCTATGAATTTACCACAAGGAATGCAAAATACAACCGAACAAAACTGGACATACCATTGATTAACGTTAGTTCAATAGGAAAAAAAGCGTGTTTTGTGAAACGCTCAAAAATCGTAATTACTTTGCGAACGACTCAATAGATTTTGTGTGGTCATGCAGATAGTCAGTGGCAGGCGGAAAACTGTTCTGCCAAGCATTAGCATACATCTTATAAAAGAGGAAAGCAGTCCTAGTACCCCGCGGGATTCTAGCCCTCATGCCACACTTGTGAGTCCATTGCTTTACTTGTCTCGCCATCGCTGCACATCTGATGAAGTGACTCTTCCCAGATACTTGCCGAAATCCCATAATACACGGGAGCAATGCGTCCAGAGTTATTTAGCAAGTTTGAAATATGGTATTGAGATTAGCGCTTGAAAACACGTCGGTATTCATCTCATCTTGAACGACTATCGCGACCAACAGTTTATTTGGGTGACAATGACATGAACTGAAAGCGGTTGCCTGATATCGATGCTGAGGTGCTCAAGGAAACCGTCTCAGGCTCCTTTCTTAATAGATGGGGCAAAGATTGCGCAAGATCCAGGAGCGGGACCATGACTCCACTCCCTTTCCTTCTATGTAATTATTTCGCAGCTAGACGGACCCTTGACTGATCGGAAGAAGCCTATTGTGAAGCTATCTTATAACAACAGGCGGCTTTGAGATGTTGTCTTTCCTCTGATTATGAAGTAGAACTAGTGAAACAGTGCTCACCAGTCTCAACAGTCCTCCTTCAGAGCCTGCCTGATATGCGCAGTTTCTTCCCTCTTACATACATTGTAAACCATAACTTCATCAGTTCATGTAATGGGTTGGAAGAGAATTCTGTTCGGTCCGCTCAAGTGCAATTCTAGTTCAACTGTGATGTTTTACATTTTGAAATTTGATGGTGCTGCTTGTTTACAGTAAAGACGAAAGCTCAAATCGAATCCCAACCGATTCTATCTGCCGAATCTTCGATTTCACTGGGTTCGGCTAATTCTTCCGAAGTAAGCTTTGGGTATGTCGTAGGGTTGAATGCAGCAAGCACCTCTTGCGCAGGTAGAGAGGGTGTCGTTTCCCGTGAGAATTTCACCAAATGCATGGCACTTGTGAAAACGCGGAATTTTTAGCAACTTTCAGTGGTCGAAGTATTTTGAATCCCTTATCGATTATCGACCGGGATTATCGACCTAGGCCACTTTGCATTTTTCCACCAGTTATCAGCAGTCCGTCATCCACAAAATTAATGTTTCGGGTTCGGAATTGTATCCTCAGGCTAGAACACCATGTACATATTCGCCTTACCTTCAAAATCGTTGGCTGCTCTTGTTTGGTTCTTGGTAGAGTAGATTTATTGATGAATTTTTTTCTGTTCGGATGTATGTTATATGTAATATGTTGGGTGACTGACCGTACCCATAAATAAGGTTGTTTTTTTTTCCTTTTTGATTTTTACAGCTTAATCGACACCAATGAGTTGGGTTTGCATTTGCGATAAACCTATTCCATAAGGCAACCCTATGGCATGGGTGATGGGTCGTCAGTTTGGATTCCAGTGAGCAGAGGTCCTTAATCCTCATGAATACTCTTTTGAGTGAATTTTTTTTTGAGGCGTGAAGGGTAGCCCCGAGAACACCAACTCCTTTTTTTGTTTTAAGAGCTCGGTACCCAGCTGAACCTCCTAAATGAAGATGGGTTCTTATCTGGAATGACCCAGAGCTCTTGTCTAAAAGCTGGGCTGCCCGACGAGGTTGTTCTAATCCGTCGTTGTGAATTGACCCCTGATTGAGATTCATTTATCAACTTTTATCGAATCTGTGATTGGGATCGAACGCCTTGGGGTTTGCAGCCAGAAGTCCCACTTGATTCGTCGCAGCATGTGTGCCGGGAGAGAGAAGGAGGGAAGGATCTCAGCTACGCTCAAATCACAATTTCTTAGGCGTAGGTGTTTCCACAAAAATGAAACAATGGAGGGCTATCGATCGCTCTGCTTCGGTGATTGAGCCTCCCTATTCATGGGTCCGAACTGTTTTCAGTGTTAGCAATGCTTTATCAGTGAATGTTATATTGGGCGTAGGTCGCTGGAGTGATGTAGATTCAGTTGCTTGCTTACGGAGGGAAAATGAATTCCTGTTTAGGCGAGATAAAAGAGGTTGAAGTGAAGCATGCGGGAGAGATGATCAGGAGGTTTTGGGCCATTAAGTATGTGATGGGTTTCATGAGCAGTTTTGTTGTTTGAGATTACAGTGAGTTGAGGATAAACAAGAAAACATCGTAGGGCATAGTATGAATGAAATGAATAGCTGGAAAAGAAAAGGGAAGGTACCACTTGCACTGAAGAATGATGAGAGCTTGAGGGATGGAGAAGATTTAGTGAAGTGGAGAAACGTCTGATTGATGAGAACTTCGAAGAAGTCGCAAAACTATGCCTTTCGGCTTATTGTTAGAAATGTTCTCTTTTTTTCGAACTGTCATTCTGAGTTACTGGAAAGGTGTTTCAGTGTTTGATATGTGAAAAAACTGGAGCACTCAGTCTTTATTTTGAAGTTTATGTAACGGCAATGCTCAAGCAGCAGCGTGAACGACGCGACGTCTCTTGACACTGCCTCGAACTCCTTGATTGTAACTGCCTCCTGAAGATCTTCCTCCGCCCGCTGGTCCATTGTAGTTAGTAGCTCCACTTCCACCTCCAAAATATGATCTTCCAACGTTATTGGTCGGCCCACCTACAAGCGCTCCCCCTCCCCCTCCAGCACGTGGAGGACATGGGCAGTATGCAGCATCAGATCCTGGTCCTCCACTAGAGCCGGGTGCTCCAGGAGCTCCTGGTGCTCCTGGTGCTCCGTCATTACCGCGGGGACCAGGTGGACCAGCAGGGCCTGGTAGTCCTGCTCCATTAAAGCCTCCAGGTTGTCCCGGCATTCCTGGTGCTCCAGCTGGTCCGGCTGGTCCTGCTGGCCCTGGTAGACTGGACGACCTCGTTCCTAAATGATGGAAATTATATGTTACTCAAGAAATTGTTTCCAAGTATAGTTACCAGGTGCTCCAGGTGCTCCATCGTTTCCGGGCATGCCATTTTGTCCATTGGCTCCAGGTGCTCCAGGAGGACCGGGAGGTCCTGGCATGCCTAAATTATCCGATTGACAATACGGTGGCTTTTCCGAAAAGCGACATTTTCGCCATCTTACCTCCTCCCATGCTTTCTCCGTCTTGTCCGGGATTTCCTGGCGGTCCAGCCGGACCAGGACCCCCATCGGGTCCGGGTGGGCCTGGTGGTCCAGCTGGACACTGTATGCATCCACTAGAATGAGACTGTGCTGCAGCTACGGCGGCTCCGCCTGAGCTTCCAGGAAGACCTGGTTCCCCGTCATCTCCTGGCAGTCCGGGTAGACCGGGAGGTCCTGTGAAAGTTCTCTCTGTGAACCTTTTCTCATAAGACTTGTGGTTTACCACTTACCTGGTGGTCCTCGTGGACAACCTGTAGCTTGAGCTGCGCATTGACAGCCACCACCACCTCCACCACCGCCACCTGCATAAGAACCGCCGGCTCTATAGGAGGATCCACCACCTCCACCTGCGTAAGAACCGCCAGCCCTGTAGGAGCCACCACCAGCACCGACATTGTAGCTACCACCTCTTCGGATTCTGATGGAACCAAAGGCTGTAGCGCTTTCACTTTGTTTAGCTCCCATCATTGTCTTCCATGCATCATTGGCAATGAGCTATAAATTGAAGATAAAATTACCTGATTTTCGTTTTGGAAATTTTATAGTTGAAGACTGATCTGATGCACTCTTCGCAATTGTAACCTAAGGAGCGTATCGGAAGATTCACCACAATAGGATTCCCCATTAGCAAATTAAGCACTCGTCGATGGTTCAGTTAATGAGCACCGTTGACTACTGAAAGCCTTCCTAGCTAACCTTGAATTGATCGAGATCTTTTTCGATGTCCCTCTGAAATTCGTTGATGTCGTTGATAACGTCAAAGATGATCACGAATGTCACACCGATGACAACAGCAGTACTGATGAAAGCACCAGTGACGGCGTAATGAAGCATAGTGCCCATCTGAATAGAAGATGAGGGATCATCTGCATAGCTCTGTTTTGGGGCAATTTTTTTGTACTGCTTGTGAGCTTTGCTATTACTTGCACCGTAGATTAGGGCTAGAATTTTCACGGAATGGCGAATTGGCCTGCTCTAATCAAGTAGGTAAGACCAAAAAGGGTTGGGTGATTCAGAAGTCAGCTCAGAAGTGGTCCAAAATAAAATTCAGAAATAGTAACGGTCAGCATCGCAATATTGATTAGGCTAAAAGAATTATTAGCAAAGTGGGGAAAAAACGTCGCTAGATTCTTTATGTCGTTTAACTGTCGCAAGTCGAAGCAAGTCTTGCTGACGGTCAGATTAATTGTGGTCATGGGATGAAAAACAACAATATTCTATCGTAATATTTCAGATGAACTCACTGTTCGTTGCAGAAGGGCAGGATGATGTCTCTCTGGCTTCTGCCTTCCCTTTTATAGTCAGTGCCATCAGTTGTGCCTATGCATAACTATACACAGTTAATCATGGTTGAATACGCATGTCACGCATACTGTTGTCTTCGTTTGATGGCTTGGAACCGCAAATCCTTTCTAAATGAGCGGTGTGACGCAAGGCATGTGTCTTTTGTCATCAGTCGTCAATCAGTGGGATCCTTTGCGTTTTCTGGACAGTAGCGGTCTCCTTAATGTCCGAAAGCCAGAAATGCCCCTAGTGTTCCGTTGTTTACTAGAATGGGAACTTGTTTACTGACTTCGGACCGAGAGTATGGACAGCATGCCAACATGTAATTAAGCCATCAATCAGTTCCTTCATTTCCTATCACTTTCTCCATGCTGTACACTTTTTTGAGCCTAACATTTTATTAGGTTGTTCGGAAAGGAATGCGCGTTTGAGTTCAAAAAATTTTTGATTTTAAAACCGAAACTAAACAAGATCAACCCAAAAGATATTCTCCATTACTATCAATGACTTGTTGCCTACGTTTCCGCAAAGAATGGATTCTTCTCCTGCAGAACTCGGCCGGCTGCGACTCAAAGTAGTTGGACACCCTGGGTTGGACTTTTTCGCGGTTTTTGAATTTTCTCTCGGCTAAGGAGTGCTGCATTGATCGGAACAAATGGTA
>UZAF01018333.1:0-30250 GCA_900617895.1 Haemonchus placei | reverse complement strand
TCTAGGAGTAGGAAATTAAATAAGGGATTGCGGCAGCAAAAAGAAAAACAGAGGAAAGAAGAATGGGAGTAAAACATCGCCTCATAAACATAGGGGGGGGAGGTTAAAACGCACTGACTTGTACATCAGCTGGCCACCGCAAGCCATTGTAGAGGTTTCATACGCATTTGACTTGAAACAATGATTTTGAGTGGAAGTCGAGTGTGTGGGCGCATCTCTGGAACGCGATTGAAGCCCAAAGACTTCATCCTTGATCCTTCTTGATGACAGCAATCCCGATTACTTCATACACGCTTCTGACAGCTTACTCTTCGGGCTTAGTGTTACCTGAATCAGAGATTTCTTGAAGTGTCACTGTGCTACATACATGGAAGATATGGAACTTCATAATGACGACTACCAGTTGAAAGAGCGATGGTAGCAGATAAGAGATCAAAAAAACGTCCATGACCGACCCTTGATTAATCTTGGCATGATTGAAAATAGGCTGTGTGGGTCACAAATATCCTTTTGACGTCACAGGGTTTGGAAAGGCGGTTCAGCTAAAACGTTAGACACCAATAAAGCTGTTAATATCATTCTCGGAGGCTCATTCAAGACTTATACAGAAGTAAAGAAACGATACAAGTTTCTCAGCCCTTGGCGTCTGACGCAAACAGCAACAGCACCATTAGTGGGCCCACAAGTTGTTTTAACGAAAGATCCACCTTAAAGAGATATTTTGCTGACTGCACGTATGTACGTATTAAATTTAAGGTATCCACGTTATGGCCCGGATTTGCTAAGAATGGCAAAGGCAACACGACAATACGAGACATTTTAGATCATCGTGTAAGTGCTACCGATTCAGTGACACTTATTGACAGCTATTCCAATCAGAAATCAAGAGTTTGCATATCTAATTTGTTAGGGACTGATCTTGGTCTCTGAATTTGAGTACGATACTCATTTCAATAAATCTAACCAGTTAAGGCTGGGCTGATCACTTTCGGACGAGAGTTTGGATTAGAAGAAGCACGGAATCCAGATGCTGTTTCAGCGCTGATAGAAGGAGTGAGTCGTCATTCATTGTTTCGGCGCAGTTTTGGGAATTTCCGAGGTTCATTACCTTCTTAACAATTGATTTTTACTTTTTTGATTAATGGTCTATTAATTTTTTAATTTATCCACTTAGTAATTCAACAAACGCTACCGATCAATGGGTCTTCTCCACTGATGAGCCACTGAGTGGACTCATCATCGAAGAACCTCTAGCCCTTTGGTAACGAGGCTACGCGGCGCAACCCCAGGTCGCGGATAGAGAAGTAAATAGCAGACCAAAAGTCGCGGGCACGTGCCCGGAGATGTCGGTGGTTTTAAGAGATGGACTCCCTGTCGCTGCTGTGCTGAGCTGATCTATGCCTCGTCTTCTCACAGATGTATCCATGTGTAGGTGGCTAGAGGGTTTGACCTTGCATCCTGCTTAGCGAAAAAATTGCATGTGTGAATGGGAAGTAATTGGGAGGCGATACGAGCCGCCTCCAATTAATAAGCACCTTGTATACCGGGTTAGGAGGATAGCCTATGAGGTCCGAGGGCCAAGCCAGAAAGCTTCTTGTATACGGGGTTGAGGGTGGAATCTCCTAGTCTAGAGACTGTCTTGGGTTAGTTTGCCTCAATAAGGGAACCAATCTCAATATTTTTTTCGACTTTCAAGCTCTGACGAGGGCCTTTTTTCGACTTCTAGGGTCTGACGAGGGCCCATGGCGAAACCTAATGCTCAGAGCTTGAAATCTTGGAAAGTCTGAAGTAAGCATACATATAATAATAGTCAAAAGTTATGTCAAGATTAACAGTTCGAGATAGAGGGTATTATAATGCCCTAAGTTAGTTGGTTAGTTGAGATCACTGGATTCCCATAATAAGTTTCGATAAGATTCCGTCAACGAGACATCCTTGAAGAAACAGCCGGCTCGATGAACATATTCACGGTGATGGCAGGTTAGCAGAGAGTCTATCAGTCTCTCTGAAGTCTCTCCATGGAGATTCTCGAGCTAACATTCCCGAATGGAATCGCGGAGCTACAGCCACAGTCGTCAACTGGCGTTCGAACTTGCGAAGCTATGCACAAAAGCGATAAAGGAAGCTCTAAAAGAGAGGAAAGCAGTAGTTATGGACGAAGCCGACGAGGCCTTGAAAAGCCTATGCAAAATCCACCGGAACTTTGCCGACTGCAAGTTCAAGATGACATCCCTTGGTCGTCCTGATGGAACACTTGCGTTTTGAAGGGCAATGAATGAAGTCATCTACGATTTCTACTCGGATCTCCTCAACAAAATGCAGGATAGGTGTGGTGCCCCTTTTCCCGTTTCAGCTCCACGCAGATAGGTCCACTCGTCCAGCTGATAACTAATTGACTTATTATTCAAACTACCTTAAATGCTGAAAGCTTACCCATGAAAGTATAATAAAAATCAAGGGCATCGAAAAAAAAAACATGGGCATGTGGATGACAACAAGAATGGATGGAGCTTAGAGATCGAAAAATTTCAAAATTATATTGTCTCCCATTGTGCCACATCTCCCAGCAAGATGGTCACCCATTCAGAAAACGCGACCAGTCATTTCTTTCGGAGCTTTTTTTGCTTTTTTTTTTGGAATTTTTCGGAGTCAAGCAAATTCGTGCCCTATTTACAAACCATCTAATGACACCAATTCGAAGAAATTGGTAATTGTTTCAGGCAACTCCTCACTGGACTCCTGGAGAACATCGCGGATACCATGCATTGACATATGGTTTCCTTGTTGATCAGCTGATTCGACGTCTGCATCCAAAAGGCTACAGTGTTCCACAGATTTATGAGGAAGAGATATGGGAAAAAGGTAAAGCAAGCAATTTAGAGAAGATGAGAATCAAATGACAGAATTTTGAGGAGGTTCATATTCAGGCGTTGATTTCTACATTGGAAGTGGAAATCTGAATCAGAACCGAATCGCTCACGTTTCAAATCCATCAATCCTTCAATCAATCATTGCTCATATCAAAAAGCCCTTAAAGTAAGTATCCTTCCTCGTTAGTCGCTAGGAAATTTAATTGCTGCTCCAGTTTCATCATGAACGAATGAAATGAGAACAAAGGGCGGTTCCCGAACTTCAGGCACTGAATTGCGGGGAGCAGCACTCTTATTACATCAGCACCAACCTGAGAATGTGCCCTTTTTACTTCATTTTTTGTATGTTGTGATACTACCATAGCTTGCCAGCGGATCGAGCTGGGACAACTTTATAGGTGATCGTCTCAAAATCCAGATAGAATACAAATGCAGTGAGCGCTTTCTCGCGACCAGGAGTACAGAAGATCTTCACAGTCTTTGAAATAAGCAATTATCTCCCAAGCGCATGAGATTTCATGCAATCAAAACGCTAAAGTTTTACCTGCTAACTGGGAACAGTCCCTTCCCTTCCGCTGAAGGGCGACGTACTCAAAGATTGTGATCAGATTTCAGTACTGGTCTTGAGTTCGCTAAGTAGCTTGAATTGAGGTTCGAGAGTTCAGCTTTTAAAGATAGGCTCCCAAACAATCTGGACCTTCATTGGTATGTAGCAAACATTCTGACATAATCTTCAAGGAACCATCTGACCAGGAAATGAAAAGCGATATTTCGATGAAAAGCACTGATGCAGATGATGTTGCAATAGAGAATTTCTAGTTCTTTTTTCTTCATCCTGTTTAACCATCCTGTTTTTGAGCCGAGACGAGAAGTTAGAGATCGCTCAAACGATCTTGTCTAAGAATGAGAACCGCTTGTTATTCTGGCTATAACTCATGGCGTTTATCTGGAGTCTAGCTGCTATACAAACATATGGTAGTGAAGCAAATGCTCACAGCTCAGCGACATGAGCATCGTTCACGAGCTGTACGGGAACAAGCTGGAGTTTCCAGGATGCAATTGATAATGTGCATGATGAAACGCCTCATAGCCAGGCTTCTGAAAGGTCTTCAACGAAAGGGCCTGGATTCAATTTTAGCGTTGAAAAGATGGCAATCAAGAACGGTTTCCGATGAGAATCACGTTAGGGACGAGAGGCCTTGACATCCTTCACTGATACTATCAGCCATAGCTTTTAGTAAAATATATTTTTTTTTCCGGTTTCTCAACGCCTTCGTTTGTCACTTCACACGTGGTGGTCTGGATATGATGTCTGCCAGCTACCCACATTTTCTAGGAATCATGAGAATGGTAAAATTTATCTTTGAAGTACTTCCAGTACCAGTAATAAAATGACAACATCGAAAGAAAAATCACAACCTTAGGGCCATGATTTCTTCATTTACTATGGCACATGTGACCAATAGGGCCACCCAGATTACACCACGGTATCCTTCCTTTCAACTACCAACTGCCCTATAATCCTATAAATAAGAGCGGTTTATTTTTTGATTACTCTGTCATCGTCATCGTTTGAATCCATACAGAAAAAAAATCGTTTACCAGCTGGGGGAACAGGGTTAAGGTCCGAGGGAGAAGCCAAGGTCCTAAGCCAGGGAACTAGCTATTTTGTAACGCCAAGCTGTTTTCATTGATGGCAGCCCCTCGAGCATATTCAAATTCGCCTTCATTTATCATTTCTCCAATCACACAAAAATGGAAAGTTGCGCTAATCTCTCAGACGCCTCACTGTGCCGGACGGCAATTAGATTTCATGTCAGCCTAACAAGGGGATGTGGCATTCACACGATACAACACTGTCTAACCCCTGATTGTGCCCTATATACGACGTTTTTCGATCTCACACCGGCACATACCCTATAAGGGAAGCCTCGTATTCATTCTCCAAGGAAATCTCAGGAACTATTTTTATCGTGAGCTGTGCCTCTAACCTTAGCGCTTCAACTGTTACACTTTTCGATTCTAGTTTCTTCGTTTACTATGGTGCAAGCGATAATTGGGGGGGGGGGGGGTCAAAGTGCCCTCCACTTCCTGGAGAACATAAACTTACGCTTTCGTTATAAGTCAATTAGGAGCTGAGGTTTTCCAAAGTTGGATATCTCACTGAACACTGCTCATTAGGCTTAGATATGGAGTAGCCTTACTTTGGAGCGTGCCCAAAGTGCTAAGAGGGAGGGGGAGGAGGGAGTCATCTCGTCTAAATCACAGAATATAGCGATGAAACCGATCGGTGATCCCGGACTACTGTTAGGAGTTCTTCAAATGAATTCACTACGAGTTTATACGTTTGCTGTGTTGCGTACTCCTGAATATCAGTCAAAGTAGGTACAGGCATAGTTCACGATAATTCTGGGGTACGCAATTTTAGACAAGTAATGGAAGTGACTGTCCAGAATAGTGCAAAGGTGGTGGAGAAAACGCGAAAGCTGGCATGTTTAGAGATTTATAAGGCTTTAAAAATGAAGCCAAATCAGGGGTTAGACGACAATGTGTCGAGAGAAATTGTATGGAAGGTGTATTCGGACGAGCTGTTCGAATGTGGGCGCCATTGCATGCAGCTGGCTGCTTACGCTGTCTGCCTTCAAGATGTGAGTCACTGCGCCAATGCTGCAACCTCTACACCTTTTACAACGCTTAACAACTCGTCCGCCTTGGGCGTAGACTCCGATAAACCCGGTATTGGGGCTCTTATCGTGCATTATCTGATGAGTTTTTCGACCCAGTAGCGTTCTGTGTGTTACCCTTGAGGGCCTCTGGGTAATTATAGGGGGAGTTTTAATAATAGTTTTTATCGTGAGCTGTTCCTTTGAGAATTAGTCCGCCTTGAGTATGTACGCCGGCTAAGCCAATAGGAGCCCTTATCACGTCCTATTTCGACTGTTTTCGACCCGATAGCGTCCCTTAGGCTAATCTTGGAGATCACAGGATCATCCTGGAAGAAATCTCAGAAAAAATTATGTCGTGAACTATGCCTTTAGGTCCCGATAATAAAGTTTGTTCATGACCAATAATGCTTGGTTTTGAATTTCATAGACAGTTCAGGTTGTAGGTTTATCACTAAAGAAAAGCTTGTGTTTCATGTGAGGATTCGATTCCGTACAACGACCCAGCAGTTAGAGCTTTGCCTATAGTGAGCTGCATGGGTATCGGAACGGCACTCGGCTTTGCACAAGCCATTCACCAAGTATTCAAGGTAGGGTATATGTTTGTTAGATCCGATTTGATCTCGAATATTGCACGGAATTCTCGTCCAGAATCAAACCCTACTTTTGCTATTTAGAAGAATTTGATATCCGACAGTATATGGAAGATTCTCAGCGAACCTACAGCAACTGAGGAGGATATCGTTTTAGCTGAAGAGAAATCTTTTGGTCACGGCTTCATTTACGCTCACCATCCCGTCAGGAAAGAGGTGCGTAGTTTCATATTTTAAGGGGTTTTTTTAAACCATTGATCGTCTCAAATTTCAGGACTGGGTAATCAGAGTTATCGGAAATGGTCTTCAAGTCGTGGAGATGGACGTGAAAGACGAGGTGAGAGAACTAAAAAAAAAATAGACGATTCTTCCGTGTAATTAATGGCTGGGTAGGTTCAATGAAGGGTAGTGAAGTCCATGGAGTTACCGGAATTTCTCCACCTCTCTATAAAGCTCAGCAGGTGTGAATCGAGCGACTACGGTTGGAAAAATGTCGACCCATTAGGCCTTTTTCCTATTAGCTCTTCATACGACGACGGACTTAAAGAGTAGCAATTGAAAATTACAAGCTTCCACAGAGGAGATTTCTCTTCCCTTAAAGTCATTGCCAAGGACAAAAATGCGAATCTTAGACAACTGCTACAAAATTATGTATGAATATACCAATGCTCATGAATGGGTCTTGATGTTGCTACTTGCTCTCGACGTTGCACCTTTCAATTTCAAGAACCTCCTTCATGACTTTTGACTTCGAGCTTACCTGGCTGTAAGTAAGAGCTCCACTACGCGATTGAGTACATGTTCTTCACCCGATTCCGGTCAGAAGCGCTGCTACACCCCAAAATAGTTCAAGCCAAGATGGGTGACTCAGATATTCAGTGCTCGAACGTGTCTCCTTTACACAAGTGGTCCTAGTAAAATACATAGGGTCAGGTCAGTCACAAAACCGAAGCCCCAAAACCACTTAGTTTTCCTTGCAAGTTTATGAGACAAGGTCCTTAACCAACAGTATCGATGGGCAATACAACCGCCTCGTCGAACATCTTCAGGATGGTACCAATAAAGTAGACAGTTCACACCCTCCAGTTATCCCTATCGCTCTTCGAAAACGCTCTTCCTGATACTTCCGCTTAGAACCACGTAAGCTGCCATCAAGTAACGTCCAAGCTTGTGAAACCATGCAGAGGAGCGAAAAGGAGAAATCCGAATGAAAGAAGAACACCGGTTCTTATCGTTTTTTCGACAGCCTAACTCACCTGCCTACGGACCACCTGAGGAACGTGTGTACATGTCGATCCTCCAGTTATCCCTTCCAAACCCTGATTTGCTAGAAAGTCGGTGAAGAAATACGCACAAGCACCCGATCTAGACAGCCAAACTAAAAAGTTTGAGGAACCTACTCCGACATTTCTTCATCGACGGATCCTTGGTCAACTTTCATTTTCGAACCAATCTGACATTTTTCCAGAGCAATGAGTAGGCACAGATCTGACTGTCATAATATGAACCTCAGGTTTAGCGAAGTATTTGAATATTAGGGTGTTCGGGAAGTTTCGTCCAGAACTGTTCAAATTTTTCCTGAAATGTTGTGGAACATTCACAGAAATACCGTAAAGGACGTTATAAAGGATCATATCAACAGGACACATCTTCAACTATCTTGTTTGCCTGCTTCAAAGCGTTGGGGCGAGGCGTGCACAGCATGGGCCTAGAAGGTCCTAAAAAAGGTACCAAAGCAGAGTTCTTGGCAAATGTTTTAATGCGCTTAAGTAGCACAGGGGCCGGATTTGAACTCTTTCAGGTATACGTGTCGAATATGAGGACACAGTTCGGCACCATCATAGGGTTAAATAGACAAGGTATAGGGAGCCTGATATCTCGTTTGATGCGGGAAGTACCGAGAAACAACTTGAAGAAAACTGGTTAGAGAAGATTTTGTACAACTTCGAAACGACTGTAGCTATGCGAAATATTATAGTGGATGTGGAGGGCTTCCTGATTAGACCAACAATTTCGTCAAGTTGTTTCCAGTTTCTTCAATCGGAATGAAGATCAACGCATGATCAGAATTTAGGTCATCATGGTTATGCTCAGAAATGGACTACGTGCTGGAGAAGACGGACTGGAAGAGTATGAGGATATATCTAGAACAATCTTACAACTTGTACGTGACCACCAGTGAGCATTAGAAATATGTATATTTACATTTTACTCGGAACAAATAAAATACTCTTAATTTTTAAACATGCAGAATGTGATGTACAGAGTAAATTAAGCAATGTCTTGCAAACAATGAGAAAATGAATGTTTACAAATGAGTAAAACATAACCGGTGAGTATAAACTATCCCGTTTTGTTAAGCGCGAACGCACCTACTCAAACCAACGTACTCTACGAAAAAAATCATCGCAGATGAAGCTCTTGGTAACTTCATTGGTCCCATTTTGCTTTTTTCGAACTATTTTGAGCTTCATCTTCTGCCGGGAAGAAATCAGTGATTCCTTTTGGTTGCGGAACATTCATTTCGTACTTCATATGGGTCCTCTTTGCAGAAAGGAACGTTTCACCCGATAAATTCACCTGAAATCAAAACTGTACTAGCTTTAGCGCTCACAATAATTCTTGAAGAGGTATTGCTTCTAAACCACTTTGATTATTTTTCAGTATCCTCCTGGGAGGACTCAGGTAGGTGGTAGCGCGAAGTGGCATCGCCATTTTAGGTATGGGTGAGGTTTGACCTGCTCGCGCCAATCAAGCCTTTCGCTTTCTCATGATTAGTCAGCAGCACCGTACTCTTTTTTGAGGATCAAATACTTTTTGTCATCTACTTGTTCCTTCGATCTTAAAAACAAGAAAACACAACGGAACAAATGCCCCTTCAAACGACATTAGGAACTCTCGTGTGTTGTCACATCCCATAAAAGACCAACAAGAACCTGATCCTTCAATTTCGTACAAATATTAGTTTCCCAGTTTCCCAATACAAATATTAGTTTCCCAAAATGTTATTGAAGCCTTCAAGTTTTCGAACATTCAGGCCAGCTCCGAGATACGGTGAAAGCGCCTTTACGGTGGAGGTCTCATTTTCTCTTGAAATTCTTGATTTCTTCAGGCGAAAGGTGCAGCTCTTAAAGAGAAGGTTAACAGATAGTGTTCACTTATAAACGCCAGGCAACCACTTGATTAGCACGCAGACGTGTTCTTGTTTGTGGGATTGCTCCATAGATCTATGTAACATGGTGTCAACTACGTCGCGTTGGTGCACAACAATGGAAACTCTCTGAGAAACACCATGTGTGCCAGCAATGAGCCAAAAACGAAAACTTCAACATAGCTATAACATGCTGCTTATGGGTTCAGTACATATTGCTAGAGGGCTCCCAAAGAAATCAGGCCACAGCCAAAAAAAGATCCAGTGAATCAGCTGATAAACTCGCCAATGAAATTTTCATGTCTCAGGTGAGCTACAAAACTGAATCCCCCCAAAAATTCCTGGTACAGATAATTTGGATTGATTCAGAATTTTCCGGTTGAAGTTCATCGACCGCATTAATACAATACACCTACCTTGCCGAGATCGTCGAGTTTGTGCTGAATAAGGGGCCAAATAACATCATCAGCGGTATTCCTTGCAACCAAATACTGTACGAAAACACTGTCTTTCTGCCCCACGCGGTGAGCACGATCCTCTGCCTAAAAGACCTACAGATTTCTTCTCAACATACGACAACGACTACTACAGAATTATCCAAAATATCAAGTTAGCTTGCAGCCAGTGAACTCTGCGACAGCGCGAGACTGATGTTAGAAAGAAAAGACCAAAGGTCAAGGTGGCCTTTAGTAAAGCCTTTAGCTGAGCAATTTAGTCGTGACGTTTCGCCCAAATGTGCAGGAGGAAAGCAATTGTATCCAGAGCTGGCAGAAAACCTCTTTACCCTGTACGTCGCTAGTTCTTAAGGGGTGGCTCTCTGGCAGTCAATGGAGGAAACAGGAGCGTTACTTAACGAAAAATCAGTATCACGACGACGAGCGACCACTACCTGGAACAATTGGGCTCTAATAAGGGTAGGCTATACACAATTGAATCAATTAATTCAATCAGTTCCAAAGATGAAACAATTGCGCAATGAAAAGCTTGATAACTGAAAAGGGAAGCTGTTGAAAAAGTGCTCAACTAGGGACGCAGTAAATAATCGAAAATGGTCGTATGAGGTTCACTACGATCCCTGGGAGCTCTTACCATTCCGAAATGATCTGTGGGCGCGTCAGAGCTGTTAGTTTAGCGTGACGTGCCGCTCCAGAAAGAGCTTCTTCCTTTTACCCGGGTCTCTAGCTCCTGAAACTAGTACACCTTCCGAAATCGGTTGCAAGAACTAGAGCCGAAAGTCAGGCAATTTTACTGCGTCTACAGTGCCTTCTAGACCGATCGAGTTGAATATTCATTAGGAAAGAGGTTCAAAATAATCCTCATAAAGACACGATGAAGGCGGGTTTTAAGATCAAAGTAATTGTATTAAGGTCTCAAAGAAAAAACTTGCAATCAATCCACTCACCTGCTGCAGTGTTGTAGGATTCCAATGCAGTTCGGCAAATATAACAACGGATGCCGCCGTAAGTGTTATTCCAACGCCAGCTGCAGTCATGGACAGGATAGCGACTTGCACATCAGGATCTTCCTGAACAATACTATATGTTGCGGAAAGATGAATTTTCATGGGAAAGTCATGGCTTGAATTCTGGCGCTACCTGAAAATCGTGGCACAAAACTCCACGATCTTTCGATGACGTCTGTCCATCTATTCGAATCGATTTCAGGTTCCTTTTTTGGACCTGAACATTCAACTGAACTCTTTACCAGACTGAAAATGAACTAGGAATTCACCTCGACTTGGACTGTGTCCAAGACAATTTGATGGTGAGCGAAAATAAGCACTTTCCTCTTTGGCGCATCCGGATAAAAATAGTTATCAAGGATGTGCGAGCACACAGCGGATGCCTAAACGTCTCTGACTTTCATATTAAAGATTTCATATTTTCGTTAGGTAAGAAATCGACGCGTTATAGGGATTCTCACTTACCTTCACTATACCAGTGAGGCTGTAATACTCCAGTAAGGAATCGTCACAACCTCTACCATTTCGCCCATCTCTCTAGAACAAAAAAAATACAGGAAAAAAAAACATGAGAAACTCTAAAAAGCCAGTAGAACATATGGCCCCAAAAAGCTCAGCAGGGGTTAATCACCTGAGCACCGCTACCAGCCTCGAACGCCATTTTCGCTTTTTTCAGGCTATCCATACAAGTGTCAATCTTGTCACCCGATAAGTATACAACCTAGAAACCTAACTATTGTTTGATAACGAGGTAAGGATGAAGAGGAAAACAGCTCGCGTACCTCTCTACGCTTATCAGGCAAATCAGTGAGTACATCTTTCTTAAGGCGACGAATCATCACTCGTTTAGAAAGAATCGCGCTTAGTTCCTCACTATTGGTACAACCTTTCGCCTGATAGGTACTTATAAGTGATTGTTGAATAAAAGTAGCAATGGCATTAATAGAAGCACCTCAAAACAAAAGCGTCCTTGCTTTCCATCGCAGTACCGAATAGCAAATTGTTGAAAATTTGGAAAGAGTCGATCGTTCACAAGTCTTACTTGAGAAAACAATTCAGCTGGACGAGACAGGGCAGGAGTACCCGAAAGGAGAATTACCCGTGTTGCACGCTTCTGTAATTGCAACAACTTCCTCGTACATCTCAGCTCCGAAGAATATATTTAGAACAAACCGCTAAAGCGTGTGCCACCTGGGTTCGTTTGGCTTTCGTATCTTTCAATAGATGAGATTCATCCTGAAAATCAGTCATAAGAAGGGTAAATTCATTTGCACACGATGATGAAATTATTGAATAATTCTAAACAATCCAGAATCGTTCAAGGGTTAAAACCTACGAAAATGATAACGCAGTAATTCATTTCTTCCAGTTCTTTCTTCTTTAGTACCATCAAGTCATAACTCAAAATTGCGACCTGCAACAAATCATTGAGTGCCAAAATGCCCCTGCAATCAGGGATCGTTTTCATTTCCAAGAGCGAAAGAAGTGTCAAACAAAGCAGATCTCAAATGATACCGCTAAAACGTTACCGTATTTGACGTCCTTGCCGTTGGAAGAGGATCGGAACCTTTTTCCATAAGAAAAATTTTTTGAATCGCAGGTAAGAACTTATTGATTTGCTGCAAAGGGAGGAAGTATTTGGTTGACAACGATTAAGGCTAAAACAATCTTCCTTACAAAGGTACTAACCGTTTTCCATGCGGTTTTAACAGAGGAAGGACAAATGATCAACAGAGGCCATTCTGATCTGGAAACAGTGAAGCAATTAACAACGAAGTCACGAAGATGAAAATAAATCGCTCAAGTCGCTTCAAAGCAAAACTACTTTCCTGAACTAAGATTAACATTTTCCTCGACAAGAGCTCAAAGGAGTCAAAATTGTGGCTATTCCTCTGAACTGCTGAGAAGAACCATGCCGCATGCTTTCCAAAATGTTTCCCTCGTTTCATACTTTTTGCCCCCATATTACTCACCCGTATTGGTCTAGCTTCAACTGCACCGAGAAGACGGGAAGGACAATGGCACAAATTCTCTTTGAAAATCATCAAATTATAATCTGAATTCAACTTTTGCGGCTTTCATAACGCTACCACTGCTTCACTGGTTCAATGATCCGGGACTGATTCTCTGCTAAGGATTCCAGTATGCAGGCTTGTCCCAATCTGTAGTGCCCCCGTCCAGATCCTTTAAATTGGCCAACCAAGATACGGTGTGCAACCACACTAAGTGCAACCAAGTATCATCAAAATGATGTAACTATTGGATCAATGAGACCACGCAAAACAAATGAGACCGGCCAGGGTTGCTCGACACAGACGCCTTATGCCGTGGCTAATTCAGGCTTCGTCAGAAGAAGCAAAAAATACGTAAGTCTAAGAAACCCTAGAAATTCATAAGCATACAAAGGAATATAACTCGCTTGTAATATCGTGCCAATGTGAGCGCTTGAACCGATTTTCCTAAACCCATTTCGTCGGCTAATAGAAGACGCCCACCTCTTTCAATACCAAATCTGAAAGCATTACTTCAATGAAAAGTATAATCTAGCAGTATATTTCACAAAAAGCAAACACAACTTACGTGACGCCTCTTTTCTGGAAAGGAAACAAGCATTCAATCAGGGCTGGATCCATAATCAAAGACAAATCGGAAGGCACGGGATGTTTTAAAGATGAGTCGTCTGTGAGTAGCTTAATCACGTTATCGGGAACCGACTCTATTGAAACGTCCACCTCCTTAAAAGACACTATTATACAACTGGTTAGCCTACTTCTTTCTAACTGCTGCGAAATGTGACTACAGGATAATCTGCGAAGATGTGACAACTTCGTTTTTTTTTTTTTCTGTGACATTTCTTCCTATGAAAGCGTCACCTCAAGTAAATTTAGCAAAAAACACTTCGAATAATGCTGATACACAGTATAATCGAAGGGAACTCTATTCTGTCTCACTCTTTAATTTGGTTACGCAGACGAACTTATAAAGAAATCGTGTTTTCTCGCCAAGCATAACGAGACTACTACCGTCTCGAATACAAGACAAGGCTTGAGCACAAGGATATGGTAAGGTTTTCATGGTGGGAATGACAATGGAGTCAAAACTCTTAATAAAAGTTGCTTAAACGTTAGCTTTTGCACATAGTATCTGCTTCCAAAGCTCACACAGTTTATAAAGCATCCTTTCGTCTCTCTCCATAAAACGTCGAACATACTTTCGTTCACAGAACTTAACTGCCGATACAATAAAAGTCTAGATCGTAGATGTTACTTTATCATAATGCAGAGAAACTAGCAAACGTACTTCTTACCGTTAGGTTTTTGAGTGTTTTTTCGCAAGCCTTCAAGTCGGAAAGAGATATGCTCCATGTGCGATCGTTTGCATCATAAGTACGTGATCGCATTGTTTTGATTGCTTCGGTAACAGCACCGTGGTAAGGAGAAAAACGTATCTAAATTGTGATTTGGTCCAAATTGATGAAACTTCGGATAAGAAGAAGTAACACGAGATAGAGATAAAGCACACTTAGGAAACTCACTTTGATCCTGTCATTCCTTGACACACTGAAGGTGACATGAACATGGGACTTGGGTAGTCTGGCAGGCGTGGGTGGCTTGAATTGCGTAACTGATGGAGCAGTGATGGATGGCGCATGCTTAACAAAGAACATGTGTAGCACCGGGGAAAATTAAGTATCAATTACGTGAAGTACGTAAAAGTTACAAAATTACAACCCTTATGGAGAATAAAGTGCATGAGGAAGAGAAACACAAAAATATAAGCGAAATGAAACGAGGGTACATACGAACACAATTGAAGACGATGTGAAACTTACTGTAGATGTGCTTGGATGGGAGGTATACTGTGGAATGGACGGTGTGTTCTATAATGAACAATTCTGAAAACGAGTGGCGATAACGGTGAAAGAAGATTTTTTTCTTAATTAATGCTATAAAAAAGGTAAGGTTAACTCCTTAATCAAAAACCCTTTTAGTCGAGAAAACCCTTTTTGTCTTTGTCGAGTTTTGTTCTGACCTTAATGTGAAGAAAAGAGTGAACATTGGAAAAAAGGAACAACGGATAAAACGCTGGGAAATTCGAAAATGAGAGAAACGTACCTTTACCGGATTAGTTGGAAGCTGCACGGCGCTCAACACATGCTGAAACAGCTTATTTGATCCGAGGTAACTACCAAGTCGAATTTCAAATGTAAGAGAATACAGAGAGATAGCAAACGCTCTTGCTCCATAAAATATTCTCTCACTCGGAAAGACAAAACGTAACACAGAACTATTCTTTCAAAGACGGGTTCAGAAATTAAAAGAAATGAGTACAAACAAAACATACATGAGTGACAGGACGAGATAATTGCTGTGGAGCGCTTGGCACCTTCTGTAATCATTCCAAATTGAGAGCAGTGATTACTTCACGTTCAATTGTAAACAATTAGTTAAATCTTTTAGTAGAGTAATTCAGGCTACAGTAAACGACTCATTTTCAAAACAACAAAAATAAGCTGTGCATTTACAGCCACACGGTACAAGCCACATTTCATTTCGTCGTTTATAAATAGCCAGTCCCCAGTTTGCAGTTAGAGACATTATAAACATAAAGTTGCCCTTCGAACAATAAAGGCCATACTATACTCCCAAAGGCTAAGAAGAATAGAATAATCTACAATAGCTTGATCCAGAAATCCTTATGCTGCCTGCCCTTTGCATTGACAAGTACCTAAAAGAGATTACGGATACGCCCTCCTGAGTTCATTAAACCAGACTACCTACAAGGATAAGGGTTGATTTGAGAAAATTGTGCGACCTTGAGGCAAGTGTGTGTCCTTTTGGTAACTTTCAAGAATGCCTACTACCCGACTTCGAAAGTCGCTTGAAGTCGGAATTTCCCAAACCCTAGTAATGCAGGAACACAGATAAAAACTCTGTTAAACGCAAAGAATGATTGGAAGTCGAATTTCCTACCTGAGCAGCAGCAGCAGCAGCAGCGGCAAGAGCCTCCCGCTTCTTGCGCTCCTCAGCTCTCCGCAGGGCTTCTGCTCGGTTGGCCGCTATCCTCCTTTTCTCCTCTTCGGTCAAAACTTTGCTCATGACCCTACAACAGCTATTCAGCAAGATGACGTCATTTTCAAGCAATGATACTATAATTTATGGCTTCACTGCTTTAGGCCGTGTATGAGCTATACTAAGAAAACCTAAATCATGGCAAAGAGACAAGACGGGAAATAAACAAAATGATGAAACTCGGCCGGGCATGAAGCATGAACCCGAAGCAATAGGCATACGCGTGAATTCTCTCAGGAATTCCCTGTATAAAAATGAACCGCAAACAGCAAAACAATTCGCACTTCGCGCCGCTTCAAAATGTCGCCGTGCGCGACACCGCAAGACTTCGAGCGCGACGTGAACATAAGTGGTTTTCCGTACTTTCCGGAGGTCTTTGTTCTCGTATTTTTATTGCTAAGTTGGCCGCGAAAAGCGGAGACTCCCACTAAAGTCCCTCACAAAAAGTATGATCACAGAAAGCGACAGGCATGATGAGGTGAGTCAAACCTTCTTCTAACAAATAGAAATTATTCTCTAGGTTTCCTTTTGTATCCAGGAGTTGGACCAGAGTTCTTTCTCATCGGAACCTATTGTTGTATGGATGCAAAGAAGTGGCAGTTATGTGGAAAATATTCGGAATGTCGTGTTACGGGTGAAGCATCCATCAAAATTTGGTCAGAACGTGCAAGGCAAGCTTTTCAACTAGAACATTTTCAATAATTCACCTTTTATAATGTTTAAAAAAGGATTTCTCATTTCAACTGAGTAGTGGTCACCGTTTATACCTCAAAGCACACCCTCCTCCCCACGCTCTTCCCCAAATGTTTGTCATGGTGATCTGATGCACACCAGGCTTGCCAATTCCCTCGGTTTTTCATCGTGTTGTTAAAATCACAAAAACAAAAATCCAGAACTCTTACCCTAACAGTTAGTAGTAGGTAAAGCGGCAACTGGAACATCGGGGGGACGGTCAAGTCGTGCGTCCGAGGGTGCGCGCGGCAAATTGCGCGGCAGAACCCATAACTATCTGACGACTTTAGCGCTTATTATTTGGGCCCAATTTCGAAGTACAGTAGAATAGTAGGATCAGCTGACCTTACTAATCTACCTTACTTCAGATTTGGGCCTCAATTATAGGCGCCAGAGTCGTCCAAATTCTCCACGAACTTCGCCGCGCAATTTCCCGCGCGCAAATGGAATGAGATGTGTTGCACGTGGCTATGATGCGGTTAATATGTGATATTTTACGGCAGCAGTGAAGTGAAGCAAAATTGGGATTACG
This sequence comes from Haemonchus placei, assembly GCA_900617895.1. Classification (NCBI taxonomy): domain Eukaryota; kingdom Metazoa; phylum Nematoda; class Chromadorea; order Rhabditida; family Trichostrongylidae; genus Haemonchus; species Haemonchus placei. The sequence continues at coordinate 13,175 of UZAF01018333.1, read as the reverse complement.
GTAGGACTTCAGTTTCTTCCTGAGTTTAATCCTTTTTGGAAAACAATTTTCAGAGCGAATTCTTATCAGGCCTTGCCTAGTGCCAGAGAAAGTTGCTGTAGGGTAACAAAAAAGAGTGGAAAACTTGTTGTATTTCTCAGCTCAACACCTAATTCGTTAAATTCCTTTTATAGCATTCACTAAATGAGCATGGGATTAAAATGATGGGTTTATCAGGGGTTCCTGACTGTTTTTCACAGACTTAGCCATTTATGAACTGAAACGGTCACTGTTGGACTAGAAACGGTTGAAATTTGGCAGGGTGCAGTAATTAATGCTTTTATACCGTCGGTGTAGATAAGGCAGACCAATAATATGGCTGTTCTGCCCCGGTTCTCTAGATTGGGCCGCTCGGGTCCCAGAATATCTTGAGGACTGATTAATACTTCTAATTCGGCCAATAGGCAAGTAAAGAACTTGTTCATCATTACATCAACGATCCAGATAGAATTTACCCATATTTGCAAGGACAGCTGAGATGAACCTTTACTTGATGTCTTCATACGTTTCATCGTCGAGTAGAGACGTTGAAGCGGAAGGGTGTACATGAGATTGGATTACATCGAGTGCCCTTTTCCCACCGTTACCTTGCCACATGCTTTCGTCTTTACCATCAGATGTCGGCTTGATTGGTCTGAAAGCTCTCGCCAACGTTTTCTACTGCTCGATAATTTTACGTTGGAGCTATGTTATCCTCTTCAATATTACTTATATAAAAATATGTGTGTATAACGTAAATGGCACATCTGCATGTCCGCACGGTTGAGTGGGCCCAATGTGTCAGCGTGGCAAGCTTCAAGTGCATATTCATATGCTGAAGACAGAAATAAAAATGGGCTTGATCTCCCGGAATTTGAAGGACCCCAATACGACAGCTTTCGTAGGACCGCTCGGAAGAGGACGCCAAAATCTCAAGGCCATGATAGGCTGTCTAAAAGGAGAAAGGTTAAGATGGTGATCCGTACTTTCATTGCACGACCGCTTGCATCGGAAGCGTGCTCCGAAGATCTGAATGCAAGCCAGGAAGATCAAGCACGACGTCATCTGACTGATCGAGAAAAGGAGGCACCAGCCGTTGCACACCATTTTTGAAAAATGAGAAGAACTGTTCTTTGAATCATGCGATAGCAGAGGCGTCGGCGGTGCAGGCCTCGCCAACACGCACTTGGTTATGAAGGCCTCTCATTTCCGATGGACATGGGAGCCACCTTGTTGTGGATTCACAACCATATCTATGTTTATAATAGAAGTAGCCTTTACAAGAATGAGTGATAACATACTAGTTCAACATATTAACCTTAGGCATGACTTGATATGAGTATCTCTTGAGATGAGATCACAGGCATGACCTGGCGGTATCGTTAGAGTGCAGTCAAGTAGGTAACCTAGGTTCTGCCATTGGCGCGGTCCACTCTTTCATCCTCGAGCTTGATTAACGCCACGGGCCCCCCTAAAGTCCAGTGGCGATACGGTATCTGGGGACCGCCCACATGTTGTGCATATAAACCCCGCGAATGTATTTATTATTATGGTCGACCTTTGTACTAAACGTCGTAATAAACCTTTGTTGCACCTCCCTAGTACAATGTTCCTCTGCTAATCCACCAAATTGGTGCATCGGTCGGTCACTTTACACGTCGTAATAAACTATTGCACGTGTAGAGTAAAGTTCATTGGTTTACCAGACCATGCTGGCTAATATTCAAATTCGTCCTGTCAAGAATCTTCGACTAAAGCGTAGTTCGAAGTCACCCTTCACACCGCCCCAGAAAAGGAAAGCAGGCTTTGTGAAACCAAAAATCACTCTGCGTCCTCTTTTGGTATCGCAAGATGACAAGAATGTAGTGTCGAACGAAAATCCTCGCGATATTTTCTACGCCATCATGGATTCAAACGATCTCACAAAAGCAGGATCGCATTGAAGACCGACTTCGACGAACTGATGAGAGAACCACTACCACGGAAAGCTTGCTGCAACAAGGTACTCTGAAAGTGATGGCACCTTCAGTCGATGCTTAGTGTCCGGCCGTAGCACCCACACGCTATTGTGAAGTATGTTACGTGGTAGGACATCAGGCGTCCGAATGCAGAAGCAAGCTTCGCATGGAAGCCAGCCACGTCGACAGCCTATAAGATGAAAGGGCATATGTAAATGATGTCACTGTATTCACTAAATGAACTGTAATTTTAGTTGTTTTATTTTATATCTATGTATTGTTGTTGATAAACGCAATTGTAACGCCATGTAACCCATTCCTTAGAACTATAATATGTTATTGATAATGAATGGACCCTTGATATTGTAAATGCAATTTAACACAATAAACCTTGCCTAGCTCTTTGTTGACAACATCTTTGTAGCTACCGCTACTTTTCTCCCCGCCGCATTGTTGTGGTTTCACAACTATAACTATGTTTATAATAGAACCAGCCTTTACAGAATGAGTGGTAACATGCTAGTTCAACATATTAACCTTAGGCATAAGTTGATATGAGTATCTCTTGAAAGTCGTGACCTGGCGGTATCATAAGTGTGCAATCAAGTAGGTAACCTAGTTTCTGCCGTTGGCGCGGTTCGCTCTTTCATCCCCGAGCACGGGCCCCCTAAGGTACAGGGGCGATACGGTATCTGAGGACCGCCACATATTGTGTAAGCCCGTGAAAGTATTATTACGGTCGATCTTCATACTAAACATCGTAATGAACCTTTGTTGCGCGTCCCTAATACAATCTTCCTTTGGTAATCAGCAAACACATGGTGGGTAGTTCCATAATGACATAGATCACATCATCGTCAATCGGAATTTTGCCTGAATGACGTCGCTGTTGCTCCGAGTTCTTCACGGGATCAGACCATCGTCTCCTCCGTGGCAGATTCCGCTTTTTAGTACGTGGAGAGAGAGCTGCGTAGTTCAGGAAACGAAGCCTCGAGACTGTTGTCAACCGGGACCACTTTGCTTTACTGGCGAATTCCTGAGATGATACCATTAGCGCCAACATCAAGAATACGACCGATTCGTCGAATATATTCGCGTTAGCGCCAAAGAAGCAAAGAGTGTCAAAAATGCCAAGAACTTTTTTTCTTCTAAGACTCTTGAGCTAATACACCAGCGAGAAATTGCGCGACCTGTGGGCAATAACCAGCTAACGTACGAACTTTCGAAGCTGTGCAAATAAGTGATAAAGGAAGATCTGAGAGTAGAGAAGAGCAGCAGTTTTGACCGAAGCCACCGAGTCTGGAAAGAGCATTTGCAGAGCCCACTGGAGCTGCGTCAATTATAAGAACAAAATGACTTTCCTTTGTGTCCGGACGGAACAGTTGCTGCCTCTCGAAGAGCAATGGAGAGGATCATCTACGACTTCCACTCTGATCTCTTGGACGGCCACTTCTACCTGCCTACCTGCCATCTTAGGCAAGACGGATAAGTCGTCCCTTACGGTCTCCCTTTCGAAATACTACATGCCTTCATGTCGGTGAGGAATGGCACGGCGTCCGGTCCCGAGAGGATCAGCAGAGCGTTCCGCCAGTTTTTTTCAAAAGCGTGATCCGGCTCCCCGCGCGTTACTTGTCGGAATGCAAAATGCCCACTGCGTGAAAAGCTAGAAAGGCCGTGTTGTTGAATAAGAAGGGAGATCCGGGACATTGGTAATTATCACCCAATTTGCCTGCTGCCTGTAAACTATAAACTTTTCCTGCTTTACATCTCTAGTTTCCTAATATAAGCTTTGATAGTGAGCCTTGATGCATGGGACAGTCTCATTTGCTCTGTCATCCTCGAAGTTGAGCAACCACTCGATATTTTTGGAATTGAAATGTAATGTGTTAGGCTTCCTTCTTGGTGTGAAGTTTTTTGGTCGGAGTTGCGACTAGCTATGCTATCACTTGGGCTAGGTAACCCTCCAAAAGTATCGAAACCTTTCAGCTCTCTGAGAACGAAGAACTTGTCGAAATGTTGGGCACCATAAATGATCCATCATCAAAAATGTGTTAGATATAAAAGCTTTGAATACTATATATAAATGTCAAAATTTCAAGGAAGGCGAACATGGAGGTTGTTCTCTCGTTTTTTTTTTTTTGCCATCCTGTGCCGCTTTCTTTGTAGAGAACACGTTTTACCACCCTCGCAGTGGTTTGCGTTGAAGATGATGGTATTCAGAATCGGAAACGGTTTCGGTCATTTTCTGCTGGTTAATGCTTCATTAGTCTGGTGCGAAATCAAGCATGTATGACGAGCGAGTGACTTTTCAACATCTGAGTAATTTTGCCAATTTTTGATCTTGCGTTCTGATGCAGAAACTTCATGGTATTTTTTTCTAGTTTTTTTTTACGGAACCTTACTTCATCGACGCAGACCATTCGACTTACTTGGTTTTCGTCAAGCTGCACAAAATACCGAATTTTTTGGCTGTCTCTTCGGTTCAAAAATATGTTTATGGGAATATCTTTAATGCGATATTGGGCGGATAAATCTAATCTTCTGACTTTGTTTTCTACATATATGTACATGCTTCCACCCTGACATGTTTTGGAACGGTCAGGGGTTGTCTGCGAACGGCCGATCTTTATCTTGTTGATCTTTATCGAATAGCTTTAGAGGCCGTAGAAGTTGGACAAATTAGAAAGTCCAAGTACTGGAGGCAGACCTCAGATGTAATTACGCTCCCGCATAGGTTCCTTCGATTGATCCATTTCATGATGGTAATAAAAGATGAGTGAAGCCAGAACGCCTTGCAGGTATATCGAATGAGTCTGGAGAGTTAGTGGATGTGCGATGGGAATCCGTTATGAACCTACGCCCTACTGTGTTAGAACTGACAGATTCAAGAAATCCGTTGCCACAATTGATAGGAATGCTCAAACAAATCTCTGAAAGTCAGGTATGAAGACGTTGCTCACAGTTCCCAATGAAATTTCTCTCTTACAGGTAAAAGAGTTCCTTTCAAGGTTGAAACTACTCTCCCTGGACACGACTGACATTGATGTTCACGATTTGCTTTTCATCTTGCAAAAGTAGGTATTTGTTCATGCGAAGCCCGTAGTGCACTGAATTCTAATTTTATGATCTAGACTTGAGCTATTGGCTGCATTCTCATTTTCTGATACTCGCTTCACGAAAAAAGGCTGGACTCTTTTATCCTCTGAACTATCACGGCTGAGTGTTCGTGCGGTGGACATGAGTAACGATATACTTGATGTTTTGGAGAAATTGAATGTGGAGCTAGTTAAACTCTCAGGTGCTCCCGGTATCAAGGTCGAAACAATCAAGGTAACGTAGACACTTTTTGTTTGTATGTTGTTATGTTTTGAAATTTGGTAGAAAGAGTGAGATTAAGAGCATACTGCCAATTCTATTACAAGCCTTCAAAGGCACAGTTCACGATAATCTCGGGTAGTCGAGATTATGACGAAAAATGGAAGATAATGTGGAAAATAGTGCGATGAGGGCGAAGAAAATGCGTGAATCTGTGTTTCCAAACAGAAAAAAGGCTTCGAAAAATCGTTAAAAAGGGGGTTGAACGAGAACGAGATCAGAAAAATGAAAAAGAAGGAGCGTTTGGACGAGCTATACAATGTGTTTCACCGCGTACGTGTGGGTCCTGATGCGAATAGCTGACTACAGTAAGCAGAAATGTCCTTTAAAACTCGTTCTTTCAGAAGCATGAGTTAACAAAGCCCCTAGTAACAGCAAAGATGGCCCACCTTTTCCAGCCTCTTGAGGAGAAAGTGTTAAGCTTTCGAGCCCGACAGTATCCTTCCGGTTACCCTTGGGGCCACTGAGTATTCTTAGGGGGAGAACTTAGAAACCATTTTTATCGTGACCTTTGAAGACAATTTCGATGGGGTTTGATTCTGAGTTTCCCAGAAGACTTCTAAGAAAGAAGCATTTGAAATAATACTATCCTTAAGCAATATTGATGTTCCCAACTTGTGGGGAAACTGATTCTGTAACTTTAATTTCCAACTTCTGTCGAATACCTCGACTTCCAGTCAAACTTTAACGATAATTGCAGTACCCTTCTCAGGTTTTTCTGCATGGTAATAGGGGACTTTCGGATATTTCGAAAGTAAGCAGAATTCTTTGCAACATGAAAAGAATAATTACTGAACCCGAATTTAATGTGAATCAACATCCAAATTCAACATGCAGAGTAATCCGAGAGAAATCGATTATTACCACTTACAGTAGCAACCAAAGGTCTTCGATGAAACGCTTTTCCAATCGTAACTTTCTTCCTAGTAGAGGGATTCGAGAAAAATTTTGATATCTCAAACCTCACCTTGAACCGAACCAGTTATACTTTTTGACTTCAAAAGGGGAGATTAGATAACTACGCGCAGAGGTTCTACTACAGAAGCGATTTTTCCTGAATGCGAGGTTAGCGGCAATTGCATTCTTTGCATCGCTTTTGTGTTCGACGTCATTACTTGTACACTCATGCATAGTCACTCAGAGAATTCGGCTCGCAGCAGCGGGCATGGAAGTTACGGTCACTTCAAGAATTCTAAAGGACCCACGGCAGACGATTTCTTCGATTATCCCATGCCAGCAGGCCAGAAATTCTGTTTGCAATGCTTAGAGAACGGAAAGACTCTGATGTGCTTTGTCAGCTCAGGGCAGACGAACCACACTTCGATTGAGTTCTGACCCTCGTCTCAGTACAGCCGGCATTGCCGCTGAGTTCAGTGTTAGCGGTAGCAACATTGCTTGCCGGCAGACTGAAGGAAGACCCCTAAACAGTGCTGGTATTTATGGGAGGCGTCCGACCAAAAGACCGTTCATCATTTCAGAAAGTAGGAGAGCTAGAGTGGAGTTTGCGCCCTGTCACCTCAACTGGACGTCGACTGAATGCAGTAGAGTTCCTTCTATAGATCGGCGCAAGTTCAATTAGTTGGGAAGCGATGGTTTACGCTGCAGGCGACGTCCATCTGAGGGAAGGTTCAATGTAAATACACCTCACCCACAACTGAGCATAGTGGAGGAATTGTGATGGTATGCGGTGCCTTTTCCTCGAACGGAATAGGTCCTATTTTGAAAATTCGACGTCACGATGAGAGGGGAGTAGTAAAAAAACATAACGGTCTACATCGTCTTGCCATGGGCACAGCATCACATGCCAGCAGGATCAATCCTGCAGCAGGGTAATGATCCGAAACACGTCTCAATAGTTGTGAAGGCGGGCCTTCAGCGAACAGCGAACCATACTTCTGGAGAGGTCCAGCCAGTCGTGGAATCTGAAACCAAACCATTAGAGCACATGTGGGAAGAGCTCAAAAGACGTTTTTCGAGCAAACGTTATGAAAACAGCGAAGAAAAATCCGCTTAATAAACGAGGAAGGGAACGCCATGCAGGTGTCCACCATTCAAAAACTGATCGACTCGATGTCTTCCCATTGCGATGCTATCATCAAAAATCGAGGCCTTCCTACCAAATATCGAAGTTTTTGATCTTTTACATGTTTCTATTCCAAAATAAAGCGGTTTTTATTATGTCGATGCTATCTATATTCCCACTGAGTTTAAGTTAAACCTCATCCTACTTACTATAAAGCGCTTCGTCTGTCGTCTGTCTGTCGTCTGTCTGTCTGTATGTCTGTCACGAAATTCCTTAGCTAGATCTGCCTGGAGAAACCGGGTCAAGCGTGGGATGGGTTGGCCTGCCCGCCCACGGTGGGCGTGGCGTGCATAGAAATGAGCTGTACTGAGGACCACGATTTAAAATCCAGTCACGAGACGGCTTCAAAACTGGGGTGTAAAGGTGGCTAGAGCTGTGCATTGGTAATTTAGATCCAGGTAGGGAGACCCACCCTCCGATGAGCGGGGCGTTCTCCGAGGATGCGATGCTTTATGAAAACATTTATAACTCGGTTTGGAGAAAGCCAACAGAGCAGGAAAGCTGATGTGGGAGAAGCGTTGTCGAAGGTGTCTGGCAGCATGAATGACGTCAGCGGAGGCCCGCTCACAATTGGCGGAGCGTGCCTCGAAGCTCACATCCGTTCTTACATTTATAATATGTACGAAAATGCATAACAACGGTTCCCATGAACCTAGAGATTTCAAATTTTGTAGGAGTACAGGCGGCATGATGGGAAAACTTATGGTGGGTAGCAGAACCAGACTCCGCCCACAAGGGGCGGGGTTCGGGCGAAAATTCATAACTCCTGACCCCATGACCTAGAAAGTTCAAACTCGGTAGGAGTACAGTTGACAGGATGGAAACACTTATGGTGGGTGGGAGGACCAGACTCCGCCTACAGGAGGCAGGGTTTGAGCGGAATCTCATAAATCCGATAAAGGTCTACGAAGAAAATCAGCTTATGTGGCTCCGTTTCTCATGGCTAGAGCCCCTAACGCCCGCGATAGCGTGCGTAGCCGCCTGGTATATTATAAAAGCGCAATCCTAGAAAGTGCATCACCTCTTGTGCATCCATTTCCCTGAACTTCCCCCCATTTGATGAGTCTACTGATTGGTTCCCCGCACAATAAAAGCGAGCAACTCGTCGTTCAGCAAAATTAAGAAATTAAGAAGCTCGCAGCAGGTAATTTCATCAATCCCTACAATAACAGATTCCTGTGAAGTAAGAATGGGGAAAGCTCCTTCACAACAGTAGACAGCTGTCCTTATCAACAACTCGTCCTTCTGGTGCGTCGTCATCCGATTCTTCCACATCATCATAGACAAGAAGGACACCGTCGTCTCTTTCATCCACTCCACTGCAGACTCTTTCACCTCCTCGTCAATGGAGCAATGAAGCGTTGAAACTCGCATCAAGTTCGTCGTCGTCCATACTCTGCGCGTTTTCTGGAAGCCCTTATGGGCTGCCACCGCTGGTGTAGCGAAGGCGCCCGTCCGTGGAGGACGCATTCGCAAACTTCGCGCCCGTCGCGAAAGTGTTAATACTGCCGATTCTGTTGAGGATGACGCGTGTGAATAATTTGTAGAGCAGATTGGGCGATAATTGCCAATATTGTCTGGATCTCTCTTATTGTACAGCAACACAATCTTGCTAGTTTTCCACGAAGTGGGCACTTGGCATTCCGATAGGAACCGCGTGAAGAGCCGAGCCAGGGTTTGACAATGAACGGAAGGCTCTTTATATGTTCTGGTTCGATCCCACCAAGTCGAACTGTGGAAGGGAGAATGGAAGAGACGACATATCCGTTTTGCCTTACATGGTATGTAGACAGGTAGACGTAGCTGTCGTAGAGATCAGAATAGAGGTCGTAGAGGTCATTGCCCTTCGAGTTGCAGTAATTGTTCCGTCAGGATGACGAAAGGTTTCTTATATATCGAAATAGGCTCAAAAATCAAAGCTCAAGTCTCTCCAAAAGCTAAAAAGATATTATTACAGAAAATATCGATTGATTTTGGTATTTAGTTATTTTTGGTGCAAACACAAAAATTCCATTATCAGATCTTACAGTGCTGCAATAATTCGGCATTGCAAGATCTGATAAAAATCCCGAAAGTTCGAGCAGTCATGAGGGCGGATGATTGATTGTGAAGGCCTTTCATTGTATGGAGCTACAGTTCAGAAATCATTTGATCGTGGCTCCGGCATTCTACTACGCATTTCTGACTGAGAAATTAGGGATTTAGATTTATTATTTATATTCTATTTTACAGTTTGATTTAGAAATGCAACGCGATTTTTGTCACTGTACGAACTTTGGTTGCCCAAGAGCTTGATTATTCATACGATGGAGATGCTCAGCATTTAATTTCCTGTATCGAGACAAAGTGAGAAATGTCCACATTCGACACCCTACCTCTTTTTGATATACTCTCTAACTTTTTTGAGATTCCCACGTGTGAAAACTCTTATCTGGGACTGGAGCATCGTAGATCCTGCTGTCAGTTTTGACAACGAGTCAAAGACGGTCATCGCATTACTTGCACAGTTGTACAAGTGAGTTCCTTACTCACTTCGGATAGAATGGAGCTAGCAGCTTATCCATAAAAAATGCTTTCCCTTAGACCCAAACCACTTTTTCTGAAAAATTCTTGATCTCAGGAGGATGAAGTTAGAATCTATGGCAATCATTGCATACACACCTTGTCACGATACAAAATATGCTTCCGGAGAATTAGCTCGTTCTCTTCTCGAAGCTGGGCTGCCATCCGTTCAACTGTTCCGATTCGCCTCGAAAGGATTGTCGCAGGTTGTTGACACAAGAATCAGTAAAAGATGAAAGATGAAGATGATGATTGGAAAGTTGTGTTTCAGGGACAGGATAATTTCACAGTGATAATAGCTGGTAGCAACCATCAGACAAGAGACAAAATTCATTCCATATATGTTGAAGGCAGAACATCAGCTCCTGATCTACGGTAATCTTTGCACCCTTTGTTGAAGTGCTGACCTAAGAAACGGTTCAAACTCAGATTTCTCATGCAACTTCTGGATGACATCACGCCACCTTTCTCTTCAGCTACGATAGTTGAATTTGGAGGAATTGACAGAGACGACGTACGTAGTACGTATGAAACACGAAAACCGCAATGAATTAACTTCACTAGTTTGTATTCCTCTGTTTTGTATCGTTTTTTGTTAATTGTTACAACACAGATGTTATTAAAAATTAACTTTATTGTGTGACTGTTTTTGTTTATCGGAATAATTACGCTTTGTAAAGACCTGATCGAAGGAAAATCACAGAGCTTGCGGGGATCGATGGTCAACCGTTCTCATGACTGCTCTTATTTCCGGACTGTGAATGCCGCCTTAGTGCTGCTTTGTAGGGTCTGTTCTACAATGGGATTCTTGGGTCTCCACCGGAAACAACTTAATACCAGAATTAATCGATATTTTCTTGTAGTAGTGGACATAGGAAATCTTTCGTCGTTCCGACGGAACAGTTACTGCATCTCGAAGGTTGATGAAGAATGTAATCTACGTCTTCTATTCTGATCCTACGACAGCTACGCCTACCTGCCTACCTAAAGTCTAAGTCGAAACGGATAGGCACTATTTACCCCTTACTGCCCCACTTTGTCGAGAATGGGCTGGATTTCTATCGAATTTTTTCTTAAGAAGATGAAACCGACTAGAAACTTGCCTAGAGGGGGGGGGGTCATCATCGACTTGTCTCGGCGCTGAGCGGTCGGTGCGGCCATCGGTGTCGTTCGTCTTGCCACACATTGTGCGTTTTTCGCCTACTTTCTGTTCAACTTTATCTTCCTACTTTTCCACGGATTTGTCTGTCGGTACCCTTGTGGCGGGGTCGCAATTCTTCTGATTTTATTCAAAGCCACCCTGACAGGTGTATTTACTTATTTTCGTTTTTCACCACACTTGTCCTGTGCACCGGCGGCCCTAATCGATTGTGTCCTGGCGGGTCTCTCGATCAATTTTGATCTTAGTGGCAAAGATCAGCAATTTTTCTCGGTTGCCACCTCTAACGGTGCATTGGATCAACTTTTTGTAATTGAAATTTTTTATGGATACTCCTCTTTCGTCTTTACCGATTCAGGGCGTCAAGAGAAATCGAACTGCATCTCCTGGTACCGATGGGGGAGCCCTTCATGATGCAGTGAACTTACTCGTCAGCGACGATAGGCTCCCTCCTCATCTGAAAACTGTGCTCGGTCATCTTTTGGAGAAAGTTTCTTTTGTGGATCAGCTGGTAGTAAGAAATAAGGAACTCGAAGAACGTCTTACCTGTGAAATCAACTTTTGAAAGAAATTGAGGCCACCAGACCTCTTCCTGATTCTAATGTGACTTCGTTCCACTGTTGTGAAGAAAGAGAAAGGCTCAAGTCTGTGGTAGTCGCCGGCATTGTAGAAAGTAAAGAACCTTAAGCACTTAAGCGAACGGCACATATTCTGATTATTTGAACGTTGTTCGACTTGTTGACTATCTATTGAATGTTCGCCCGTTTCCTTTTATAGAATGGGAAAACCCAATGAACACATTCCACGTTTGATCAAAATTGTCCTGCCAAATACGTTTTTTTAAAAATCTTCTCCTCTCAAGGGCCCCAAGACCTAGAGCTTTTCAGATTCCGGGAGTGTATATCCGTCCTTCCCTCCCGAAAGCTGAGAGTGACCGTCTTAGGGCCCTTCGGATGGAGTAAAAGAAACAAGCTGATATTGCCTCCAATAATGTTGACGTTGTTTCTACTCCTCGTGTCACACCTATGAATCGCTCAGTCTCTCAACACTCTCAACATTCTCCTCTCCACGTTCAGGGAAGCAATTAGCTTTTCCTCGGAAGAAAATTTCTTGTCTCGTGACCAACATTCGATCCTTTCAAAAAAATTTTAGCTCGTTAGCTTACTCTGTCGAAATTTGATTACGGAATTATTGCAATTGCGGAGACCTGGCACAAGTCTAAAAGCACGATAGAGTCTTTTCTAGGAGACCGTTGTTTAATAAAGCAATCCCTTTTTCCCACGAAAGTTTTTGCGGAAAGCGTGTCAGACGGATATGAGATTGTGGCTGCTGATATTTATGCATGGGAATTAACTTGTCGTTTGATTCTAGTTTATAGAACTCCCAAGTGTAACGCAGCTAATACTGAGCAAATGGTGAAATGTTTAAGTGATCTCTCTATTTGTCACTCTGCATGTCTTCTGGTGGGTGACTTCAATTTCCCCGATATTACTTGGAATAGTACGCCTTCTGCTAAATGCTTCGCTCTCATAAATATACCCAATCTGTAGGTTGCTATACTCTAAAACGAGTCTGCTTGATTTGGTTCTTTGCAACACTAAGGGCTTCGTACAAGATATATTCATCGGTCCCCCGCTGGGTAGTAGTGATCATGCCACCATCAATTTTAGCCTCAATGCTTCGGAAAATGTTTTCAAGCAAGTTTTGAAGAGAGATTTAAAAATGCCCCATATAGCCAGGTGTGGGTCTATCTATCTGACGTTGATTGGATAGGTTCTTTCAGCTGCTGTAAGGACAAACGAAATGTACGAGCTGTTCATTTTTGTTTTAAGTCACACTATCCAATTGTTTGTTCCATTTAAAAAAGTCCCAGTCACTGCAGGAAATTTGCCTGCTCATCTCAACACCCTTTTCGTACGCAAAACATATGCATATAAAAAAGCTATGTTGACCCAAGATCAGTCGGACTGGCATGAGTACTCAAATTTGTCTAAGAAATTTGACAAAAGGCTTAACAAGT
>UZAF01018332.1:16997-34230 GCA_900617895.1 Haemonchus placei | reverse complement strand
ATTTGAGTTGACGCTTTGATTCGGCCATCATTGATCACCTATCCATCACCTATCGCCGCACTTATTTAAAATTTGTTGAGGTGGAGGGGGAAACCCAAATCACGCAAAACAGATATGCGTGAAAAACTGAATATTGATGAAACAATCTATGAAATGAGTGGAGCAAATAAGTTGTTAAGAAAATGCGAGCCTCATTTGCACATGCGATCTCTCTACAACCACCACCATCTACACGTTTTCTCTACCCAATTTTTGGGTCGTTTCATGTTGACCTTTCTCGCGTGTCCACAACTATTTTACTTTGGGTGTGGATATGTGTGTTTCGATGTTGAAAATGAAAGAGCGTTACAAAAATGACGTGGAGAAGTTTTAAATAAGTGCGGTGATAGGTGATAGATAGGTGATTCAAATGATAGCCGAAACAAAGCGCTAAGCTAAATTAGTAAGAAAAACGTTTCAGGAGCTTTTATTGGGATGGAAGCACGTTTTGCAAAAGCAAAAACGTCAGGGGAAAGCAAACCTTCACCGCTCACCTTAAGAGGGAGAGCACTGCTACTACGCCACGGGGACCTTTGTAGCCTCTGAAGGCAGCTGGGCTTATCAACTGGCACTATGTCTCCATGCTTTAAAGGCACTGTTCACGAAAAAAATGGTTTCGGAGATCTGCACATGGTTTGAATTCGACGCCCCCTCTGATACCATTTGTGCAGGAATGAGGTTGGAAAACGGTCTGGATAGGGCACAATAAGGGCAGGACCAGTGGGGGACGGGAGGCCTCCGCCCCTCGCTAGGCTGACTACGAAATCTAATTGCCGTTCATCACTTTCGCATTGGGCAAAGTTGTCTGCTTGGGTGTGTTGTTTGCTATTGCAGACATTGCGTCGCCTTCCTGCACTCGGCCGAACACTCCCTTAATCGCCGTTCTTCCAATGTGAAACTCGTCCAACCCCCCTTTCCAGCTCTTTTTTGACCCTTTCTATTTCTTTTTGTTCATCGTTTTTTGCGCTTTTTTCGTTGTTATCGCCTTATTCTAGAGTAGTTCTATGAATTCCCGTCAAAAAGGGGTACCCTAAGTTTATCGTAAACGGTGCCTTTAAGCATGCAAACTTTGAACGCTCACAACTTTGTTGGTAGACTCATTTTGCAGTTTTATTTTCCCTATTTCTTAATAACTTTCAAAGCCCTATCGATATACCTAGGTCTCCACTCAAAGTTCCATGGGAAGTTAAAACCCTTCCCTGGTTAGCTCTGACCGAGCAATATCTTTTCGCCCTTTCACTTTACCAGGCCCATCCCGACTCTCTCATCAAGCTCCCAAGCACAGTCTGCAGCTGACATGGGAGGTTAATGAATCGTGCAATTATTTTTTTCATAGCCCTAGCTGACAAATGGCATCTGCTAATGTATCCAGGTACCTGGCGTCCCACAGCAGCCACATAAATGGCATACGCAAGTGCGCTAGCGTAATAAGCATTTGGCGACGCCAGCCACCAAGTATCTTACAACCTCATCTACGAAATATCTTTGTCCATAACCGCCGCTAGTACACCCATTATATCCTCCATATCAAGCGAAAGGGCAAATGTGATTCATATAATACGTAACAAGAACGATGCATAATGATGATGAGTGGTGCAAATGGCGTAGTGGACTCCTGGCCGAAAGCAAAACGCCTCCAAATGCCAAAGCAACTAAATGACTGAGAGCTAAGAACGGCGGACGTTTTAGCTCCCAGCTCTCCAAATAATTACTCTATGTTGGTTCTTTAAATATATAAAGGCTTGCGATATTCGGGCAATTTCAGCGTGAAGAGCAACCAGCGGATCATTCTTGAATGTAGTATGTTCAGTTGGAAAAAGACGGCTCGTTGCTGAACAGTTCACCGCGGCCTTAGCTGTAACATTGATACATGAGTTGGGCCGATTCAGCGGCCTAGCTCCCCGGCATATGCTCTTCGCAATAGTTCCCACGTGTTCTGAGACAGTACGTTAATCAGCCAAATTGGAAACTGCGGCCGAAATTCTCCCAACAAATCAAATGGCGATAAGGATGGCAGTTGGTGAGAACCTCCCAACCTCCCTCGTGAGGCCGACCTGCTTTTGCGGAACTGAAACCAATTCACCACAATTTCCAGCTATACGACATGTGAAGAGCGATGATAATTTCCGCGGTATTGGAACAACGTATTGCATCCAATTGTTGTTCGAGAAAGGAACGGTAGTCTTGTTCAGCTAAGTATCCGCATTACGGAGTCTCGCAAGCCAAAAGCCATCGAATATGTGTGCTATGAGCGCTCTCGATGTTACACTTGGAACATCATCTGAGGTAACGTAACTAAAGTAACTAATCGAGATTTCAACAACTGTTGAAAAATGATCGCCCTATTCCTACCTCAGCTAGGAGCCTGAAGTGATGTGCCCGATGCCAAGCTTTGGTCAGCCTTTCTCTGACTGTACTCGCACGTCGTGTTCTTATTATGGAGACCTTCTGAGCTACTCATCCCCTACCAACGGAGGTACACGTTTACCTTCTGTCTCGCACTAGACTGTACATTTCAGGTAGGTACCAGGAACCATAACGGGTGCTAATTTCTGAGGCGAGTCATGGCGGCTCCAACTCTCCAGCACGCGGTAGAACACCATACGCCGCCTAAAGACAGGAGCCCGCAACACACAAATCACGACTACTGGGTTTCTCATCCGAATGAGGTATTCTAGGAGGTGAGCGTGGCAAAACACAAAGTATTCGGGCATAAAATATTGACATTACAACGCAGATGAAATTACTACTGCTGATAAAAGTAAAATGAAGGAATAAACATCTGGGGGCATGCACGCGTGAAAGTATTTAACATAAAAAATACAGAGAACTGAACACACCGTTTCGTCTTTAGATTTTATTGCGGTATAAAAGAAGCCATTGATCTTTAAAGCTCCTGCGCTGTCAAAGGAATCTCCCTGAAATCACGACAATGAGTTTTGAATGAAGTCAAGACAGAAACCCCCATTTCAACACTTCCGTATCTTCAATCAGATATTAAAGTACCAGAATTTTCCTCAGCTTCGTGCTGCTCTCATCTGCAGGAAGGATCTCAGCCTCGATTTCATCTGGATCTTTCTTATATGTTGACCCAGCTCTACGCTTTCGTCCTCGCCTATTTGCCTTCTTTTTTGTGGTAACACTTTCCCAAGCATCGACAAAAGGCTGAAAATGACAGATAAGGATAATTTGTAACTATTACTGGGAAGGTTATGTCCATTCCCAAATTACTTAACAACCTCAAAACGTATTTTCGGGTGACACAAATAATGGCGAGCCATGGAATGAATTAAAAAATTACCGTGCTTAGTTTTGCTGTAAAAATTGCAGACGACACTCCCCCATAAACCACTCCGCCGCCACCTTTCATTGCATTCGGACCACAACAGGAGACTCCTTTCTGAAAAGAACACTAGAGTTAGAAGAAGAACAGCAGAATGAGTTCTAAAAAATTACTGTTATGCAAGTGCAGACGCTGGAGAGATGTATGGCAAGATAGCAAGACTGAGACCCCAGATGGGATAAGAGATGTTCCCTGAAATGTTGGTGGTCACGAATAAATAAAGGTCGTTCGGATTACAGGCTCTTTTAGTTCGAAGTTTTCGAATTGTTATTGAAACGGACACCTATGGCATTCATTTTGCATACATCTATTGGTTGATGGAAGCTGTTCTGGAAATTTGATGCTCAGTATCATGTATGTATAGTATGGGACCAATAGACGCAAACGCGGTGGATGTGCCCAATCCAGGAGACCCAATGTGTTCTTATTGAAACCGTTGATGAGACGGATTCTAATGACTTGCCAGCTGCCAAAAAAGTGATTTTTTCTACAAGGAGAGGCATCTGTATGCTTCGCGTTCCCACACATTGCTATGTTTCGCTTCTTCCTACCTACGGGAGAGCAAAACAACAACTGGAAGGAAAGAAAAAAATATGGCTTGTAGAAGCAAAATTATAACCCCGTTGAAGAGAGCTGTCACACTAGTGCCTTGGCAACGGTTGCGTCGAGTCTTTGGAATGTAGTTTCAGTGCTAATACGCGATGGTTCTTTACTGCCATGAATAGTCTTCACCCACTTGACGTCACTATAACTTCAGAGAATTCCCAGCTCAGCAAAATTATTCATATTAAGAGATAAAGATAAAGTCCAGGGGCGTCAATCACTCTTATCTGAGGGAATCGCCCACGCACTCCATTTCCATTCGAAATCGTAGTGGCGTGTGGCCTATACAATCCCTTGAAGCGGCTAGCCGATGCATCAGCCAGTGCTTCTATCCTCCCACACGACTTTGAAACCATTTAAACGATCGCGAAGGGATGGAAGGCTTGGTTGGCCTGGGCGGGCATCTGTACGGGACTCGACCTCCTGACCGTGCGTGTGAGATAGTGTGCCACTTGCCACTACTCCACTTAAGCCTATTGATTCAAAATGATCGCAGGCAAAGGCGCTCTATCCAGGGAAAACAAGGAATAAAGACGTAATAAAGGCAGCGACATGTAGGTTACCAAGGAGAAGCTGTACCACCAGCCACATGCAGAAATTCTAGAGCACTCCGGAGGATTTTGACAGCAAGGGGAGGATCGAAGAAAACGAAATGTTGTTTGCCAACACTTTCCTGGTCACATACACATACATATACACTTACGCACATTCTCCATGTTCTTTTCGCTGCTGAGAAAACCCTAACGAATGGTATTACTCTAAGTCATCAGTAACAACTTTGGCAAGCAATGTAGAGAACGTGGTTGTAGAAAGTTTGTTTCAAAGTCAGCAAGAGGGACTTCAACAACAGCTTGAGAGTAAACCACGGTCAGGGTAAGACGTCCTCCATTTTCATTACTTCTGGCGTGAATATTCCCGAAAGCATCCGCAACGAACTGAACGGATGGCGCAAACGGGCCAATCTCATTCAAGAAGTTGCACACCTCATCCACCAGATTTCGTCATCATTTATGCAAAACCATCCTTTCGGTAAGATCTTGTTTCTGTTGACCTCTTAAAGTGTTCACTATTGAAACAAAAGCTTTCGACAACGTCGTTTGGCTCGCCATTGAAATCTGCATTGGAAACAAATCGAGGAAATAGATGATGGTCACATGCATCCAACCGCGCAACTTGTGAGCGCTTCGAAAAGAGTTTTGGTTCTGTCTCGAACCTATGAAGATTGTTTGGAGAATGATTGCTGGTTGTTTGGAACGAAGTGGTTGCGTGTGATCTATTAAAGTTGCACTAAAATTATTTACTTCTTTAAGTTTACGTTTCATGGCATGCATCTCATTAAGACTGAGTAATTGTAATTGTAAATAAACCTTCACTTCTATGAAAAATTACCTCCAATTTTGAGCGTGATTCGATTATGTACTATGCTATTGAAAGGTTATGTAGTGTGTTATGAAACATTTAGCTGACCTGATACAATACACAGTCTTTCACCACTGAATCATTTTCATTCGGAAATGAAAAAATTGAGATGTATGTTTGAAGTGATATGAACCAACCCTATTGGTACCCTTCCTACTTGGAAAATGCGTTGTACATCTCAGAACTTACCTGAAGAAAGCTTCTTGACAGAATTGCATGCTGCATTCCGGACAGCGTTTCTTCCTGCACCCTTCATGGGTTTCGAAGTGTGATTCTAATGATACGACACTGTCGAAATTACTTTCACCGCAGTGAGGGCAGACAACTTCTACATCTAAATCGTAAAAATCGAAAACGTTTTGGTCCTATTCAAAAAGCGAAAAATAACCTTTCACTATTGATGTTAAGGTGAGTACTCGTAAGCGCACTTTTTGGGAAAGTTCCACTTCGGAATAGATAACTACTGGAACAACTTTTTCGAGATTATGGAGTGTCTAAAAGTAACATTTTTTCAGGACAAATGTGACATGACGTGAAGAATTA
Organism: Haemonchus placei; assembly: GCA_900617895.1. Classification (NCBI taxonomy): domain Eukaryota; kingdom Metazoa; phylum Nematoda; class Chromadorea; order Rhabditida; family Trichostrongylidae; genus Haemonchus; species Haemonchus placei. Next base: position 28,283 of record UZAF01018332.1, on the reverse strand, counting down.
GAATTAAAAGCTTCTAGCATTTTTAAAGTGGTAACTTGAATTACATGAAATTTGACTATTTCATCCCAGTGTGCGATCGAAGATTCTCCAATATAAGTAGAAGAAATGAGAATTTGCGACCCACAGTCAGCACAAGCCAACAACATAATGGCATACTTCATTTTGAGCTGAAGGTAAATTGCAAGTTGCGAACTCAGATTGAAACAAACAAAGAAGGCATTATTGAAAATGAACCTAAACTGTCATTATTATCTCTCTCACCTCCACATCGCCTGAAGGACTTATTCGCTGCACCAGCGCAGTAGCGAAGTCTGCACACCCATCATGTGTTTTGAGGGCCTCCAAGGATAGGAAAACTATTCCACAAAAATGGCAGGCGTAGAAATGGGCACAGGAGTGATGCTCCAACATATGTCCCTGCAGTTAACAATAATCGTCGGCAGCAACTTCAAAAAATTCGTTTACTTCGTTAAGTCAATCTGAACAATGACATCCGACACAACGCTTCTAATCATTGCATCACAATTTCATGGCGCGTATGGATTAAAAAAGTTCTTAGGTAATTGAGACACTGAATAGCTGAGAAAATTAGGTGAGGTTTGGGTTTATTGAGAGAACTGCGTTTTCGAGCCAATTGCAGTGCAAACAGGATCAGGTAGACATAAATGTTCGAAAGTTTGGTAATGGCTAGTCCAAAAACCGGTAAGTTCTGAACAGGAACTGTTTAGTAGCATTCATACGCTTTAACAATGACCTTCCAGACTTAACAATACTGCTAGAACAATTTCAACAAATACCTTCAAGAGAAAACGTGGTACACTAATTTCGGAAGTTACACATCGCAAAAACGCCGAAGTATGGCTGATAATCAATTTCTATCTTTCAACCAGCGACCAACTCTCGCCGAAACGGAGAGATTTGGATAGCAAGCACAACGCCCACGCCGCATTCTCGCAATGGCGATTTTAGCTAGCGGTGAAAGTTCTATGGCCATTATACTGTCCGCGTATCTCACCTTTGATAGGCAAGTTAATTATAATGGACTAAAGAAAACAGAAACAGTAAGAAAACAAAGCTTCTGGAGAAGAACAGTTCCTCATCAAGAAAAATTTCAACAGCACTAGTTTAAAAGTTACTGTCGTGTGCAGGTGGAATGTGAAACTGGAACGAATATTCGTTCATCTGCTCAACCCTTGCATAGACGGTGTAATTGTTTAGTACTGAGGCCCCCTTAAAAGTTCCCCCAATAATTTCAGGCCAACAGCTGGATCTTTTCTCTTACAGACTCTCTCTCTCTTCAAAGACTTCAGGCCGAATTTGACTTGAAGAGGTCAGAAGTCTAACATGTGAGTGCTTTAGATGCAACTGATAACTGCTTGAGACCTTACTATGCTAAAGACACATTCTACTGCTTCCGATCTCCCCTGATATCCTCCGATTGTAACAAAATCAGATGAGCAGCCCATGTAAACCATTACCTCCACTGTATAACTACTCAGTCCTGCAAAAGGAGCCCCAACACACAAAATGTGTTCTGCGGAAGTCGCGAAAAATAATAAACATGGAAGCAAGTGACCTCCCAATTCAGAAATTCGACACAAACAGGTTTGAATTCGTAACGAACAATACCTTCTGAGTTTAAAAATAGCTATCCATTTCCCTTGTTTTTATCCTTATTGAAAAATCTTTGTTGCGCCATTCTCAACTGTGCAAGATTTTAGAATAAAAATAGCTATCCATTTCAAATATTTTATCCCTTCTGAAAAATTTGTGCTACGCTATTAAACTTATTAAAATGAGAGCTAATGCATAAACCTCTGTTACACGTGATTTTCTAAAGCATCTAATTCGAGAGGTTTAGTTGATTGATCTGATAAATGGTGAACATTGTCACCACCTTCGTTCAAATAAGACTGCCATTAGACGGTAATACCATTCAGTTAAGGGGAAATGACCACATCACTTGAAGCATATTAATGTAAAAGTGTTTAGATATCACTCGAAAGATAGTTGTTACCTGATAGTGCGCTGTATTTGTAATCTTGTCCGAAGTGACTGGACAGAGAGGACACAGAATTCTTCTGGACTCAAGGGCTTCGTACCTGAACATGACCTTGACTCATTTCACATGCCGTTTTCTGTAGCCATTTCTGTGTCAACATCTACTTATATAGATATAATGCGGTAACTTTGTGGCTCTGTTAGTATGTCGGTTTCTGCTCCCGTAGATAGTCATGTAGGCACGATGAGAATTGCGAAATGTCGCGCGTGCGCTTGCCAACGGGGGTCAAGAACACGTTTGAAATAGGAAGTCTACTGATACTGTTCATATTGATCTGACAGACCAAAACTGCTCACTCGGTGATGTGTTGCACGCGTTAGCGCAGGCATCAACTAATATTACTGACGCGCTTGCTTATGGATAATATTCAGAATGAAGCTATGGATTCAATTTTTGATGATGTTCGCTCTATTTCAATAAACAAAAAATTCTATTCACTTCAAATTATTAGGCTGACAGGGAAGTTCTTCCTAGAGAGGGCTTCTCGAATTCACCAGTGGAACATTCTAGAGAATACCATACACACATTTACTGAAGAGATCCACAAGATTCTCCTTTCATTGCAGCAAATCACTGATGCATTTTGATGAAGTCATGAAACTGCGACTCAAAATGTTACTGATTGCCGTTGCTATCTCTTTTCTCATTTATAAAGCAGTAACTTGGCGTGTCGGCTTGTCTGTATGTCTGTCTGTCCGCAAAACTTTACGATTAGATAAACGTGAAGATATGGGCAAGTTAGCTCTTTCTTTGAACTTCCTTCTTACAGGGTGTTCCAAAATCATGGGCCTAAAGCCGAAAAACTTACGAGGTAAAAGTAATTTATCGAATTGACCTAACCAACTGTTAGTTAGTTGCATAAGTAGGCTTCCTTGCAATATGCATATTTACTGGAGTGAAACTCCCAACATCTTTAAGGTGGCTGAGGCTCATTCAATGCCACTTGCAATCATGACATGCGAGAAGCGAAATGGCACTACGAAACTAACTATGAATTTTATAGTATCCGTATAAAAGGCTATTAGACGATACAGAAAAGATGAATCGATCAAAGACAATCCCTGAGGTTATAGAAAGGACAGTGTTTCCGAAGATAAGACTATTGAAATGGTTCATTTCTGAGTAGATAGCGATCCTGCGTGACCCATCAAAAAGGCAAAGGCAAATGGCAAAGGAGCAGGACTTACCGAGGTTATCTGTATTGCGGATTGTCAAACTAAAGCTTTATGGAAGACAGACAGCTTCGCAGAAGGCTATCAATCCTTTGACGACCATGGCACTCGCCGGTGGGTGCCACTGTGACTGGCACATGGGACCATGGCACCCAATGTTGGGTGCCACCATGTTTTTTCCTTTGTTTGCTTATTTCAAACTTATTTAATACTTTAATATTTGTTAACAAACTTCATGGTATTTATATCCAACATGGTCCACGTGAATGTTCTATAGAAGCTTATTTGTTACAAATATATAGTCAATGGAGTAGTACTGAAAAGGCCTAGATAATTTGGCAAGACTTGTGTGTCCTGGAAACATTGGAGGCAGTACACAGAATACCTGTTTTGCGATCATGTGACCGCGCGGTCGATCCCTTCAAACCCAAGTACCTTTGATGTTATACGAATTCCTACTACTTACACTATTACCAAAATTCTAACCTGTATTGCTTCCAAACCCGAAGTGCAACTCTAAGCCTTAGTTTATATAAGATGAATTAAGATCTGTTGCTTGTGTTATGCGGAAATATTGCTAACTTTATTAGGCCAGATAAAGTAGTTCCTCCTGGGACCATTGCACCCACCGATGGGTGCCAGTCGCGCACGAAAAAAAGGGTGGGGTCCCATGGGCGCGTCACGTCGAAATCGGCATTGTCGTCAAAGGGTCAAACGATACAGAGAAAAAGATTCAATCGAAACAAACAAGGAAGGGGTAGACAAACCAGTGTTCCAAAAGATAGGAGCATTAAAATGGTCTGTTTGCTAGTCGACTGTGATTCTGGGTAACCTATCAAAGAACGGCAAAAGAGCAGGACTTATCGTTGTTGTCAGTAGGGCGGATCGTCAAAGAAGCCCCATTACCGTTCATATCATATGCAAAAATGACGCTTCACTATCGATCTAAACAAAGAAAGCATGGCCAAAAAATGCAGAAAGTTGCCAGCTCTTGGATAGAAACAATCCCCATAGTTTTCTCAAGCGAAAAATTCTATGGAAAACCATTTCTCAACAAAATACAACGAACGCATTTGGGCTGTCCTACTTTATATAATTCGCTAAGTGTGTCTGTTGGTGTACCGGACTCCGCCCACAGGGGGCGGGGGGGTGCGCGATAGAAATTTTAGGTCGCAGATTCATAACTCCTGTTCCAGTGGACCCAAAGCGTTCAAAATTGGTGGGAGTACAGGGGGCGGCATGGAAACACTTATGGCAGGNGGGGGGGGGGGGGGGGGGGTACCACACTCCTCTCACAAGTGGCGGGGCGTGCGCGATAGAAATTTTAGGTCACAAATTAATAATTCCTGCTCCAGTGGTCCCAAAGCGTTCAAACTTGGTAGTACAGGAAGCAGGATAGGAGCACTGATGGTGATAACATTTAGAAGGAGCCGATAAAGAGCCTTGAAAGGCAAGAGCCACAGGAACCGTTACTTACTTCCTGTTAATGGCAGAGCTTTGGCACTTCGGAAAACTGTTAGGGACTGATAGAACCTGATAGGAGGCGAGAGACAACAAGCCTACAAAGTCTTTCATGCTAACAACTGAGCATTCCAGTAGATAGTGCAGGATGTGAAGGGACCGAAGTTAATTAGTGATAAGGACAGATAATAACAAGAGAGCAAGCGTTGCAATCCCTTTCGTGCCAACAGTGGAACCTTTTCAAAGCAGGAACTGATAACGACTGATAAGAACTGATAAGGGGCCTTCGAGAGCCAAAGGGTATTTACGATCGAACAAGGACTCTTTGATGCTGTAAATGCTGCAATAGCGACCGATCAAGGACATTTCTCCATAACGAAATGAGAATTTTGGTAAACATAGAACGTGCATTCTCTCAAAAAAGTTGCTATAGGAACAGTTGGAAGCTGTTTCTTGAGGGGTCACTGGCAAGGGTAAGGCGATCGTGGTTTCGACGGCACCGGAATGAAAATTGACAAAGACCTGAAAGACCTGTATTCAAAGGGCATACTGATGGACGTAATGAAGTAGTGATACAACTCCGCTTCCTGAGACTGCTCGTAGTTCTTCCAGCAGGACGGTACTCCAGAGCCAACCTCGCTCACGAGTGGTGCCGACGTAAAATGCCCGTCTTCATTAGCGAAGAGAAATGGCCTTCCTGCGTCCCAGATCTTGGTTTACCTGAATCCTCCGTATGATCCCTGGTTAGAAGAGAACCTGTCGAGTTTGTAATCCCAATCTGGAGTCCTAGAAAGCAAGACCGAAGAACGCCCAGGAGGAATATGCGAGGGTTCGGGAGCAAACTTTGAGCCTCCAGCCGCGCTCGTGATACTTTGAAATTAATTGTAGTATGTTGTAGCACATTATGTTAGCAAATGTGCACATACAGTGGCGCTCAAGTCTTTGACCAAATGCTTCTTCAGAAGCACTCTTCAGTCGTAACTCCTCCCCTACAGGATCTAATCATATGAAATTTCGATATGTGTAGCATGAGCGTATTGTATATATTTACCACTACTAACATACAGTCTGATCATGTTCTAGACATCCTAAAGAGCATGAACTCAAAACCAACTGGATGGTCCAGCTGGTTCCGGAGCTTCTTCCCTTTTTGCCATATCGTAAGTGGTGTTCCGAACACAGTAGGTGAGAAAAACACACATAAGGTGCGATTAAGTGAGGACGTTACTAACTTTGCTCTTAGCGAATTCTGCTACCGCGAAACACCTTTTATTACTGACGTGGATATTGCTGCTTTGCAGTCAAAAAGTGTTATGCAGTGTGAAATACGCTCTAGATAAAATATCAAAATTTCGTGACATTTGCACCAAGAAAAAAGTTGTGAACGAAAAAGCGTAAAAGCTCTTGGCCGAAGACTTTTGAGCGCTAATGTATGTTCTATTGCCATTCTCACCTGAGATGCTTCAAATACATTGCCATGAACTAGCACCCAAAATCTTGAGAACCCTGTATATATAAAGCAATAACTTGGTGGGTCGCTTAATGGATAGGAGTTTTGAAGAGGTGGAAATAAGTGGTTATCTCAACTCTGTAATCCGATTCATATTGACATCGTACTACGTATGCTTACACAATAGGTCTCACCCCATACCAGCTTTTTGATGGAGATACTTATCTCCGACCGGAGAGTCTTGTAGTCTAAAGGTGCGAGAACTAGAGCGCGGTGTGCGAGCAATCCGGAATCGATCGAATCCGATGTTTTCTTGCCCTCCAAAACGAAGATTTGAAGCGCATTATCGTGTTGTAGTTGGTGCTGGACAATCTTCAGTACCTCCTGCCGTGATATTGCATTGAGGTGAGACTAACTAATGAGACTTCGAAATAGGGCAGAGCTCCTCTTCCATAAGCTGATGATCTTGTTTCTTATGTTCTGCTGGTATGTGAAGTCACGCACAAAACGAGCTCCCTGGCTTTCAAACTTCGGTATTTCTCTTCGATCTACAATGCATAAGTAACCGCGATGAATACGAAGCGACCTCAATTTCTATGAAGTGAGTTGGAATTCGGCTTTTTTTAGTGCGGTTTAGTCATTCGTCGACCGACGAATGACCAAACCGCATTAAAAAGCCTACAAATGGTGCACTGTGCAGATGCACTCCAGGTAAACCTAACCGCTACAATCGCGCTTTTCCCTTGGCGACATTCACAGAAGGCGTTGATCGAAAATGGGCTGTCAAATCATCGATGGTGAAGCTGCGGGAGTCCATGTATGTGCCCTTTTTACATATGTGTTGATTGCTCAGAAGTTGTTCTGAAGGGTTGTCACCTTTTCTGTCGTGCTGGCGTTGTTAACACAGGATTTTCCGAGCAATGATTTTTATTGGCGGAGAAATTTAATAGCATTTATAAACTCAGCATAATATTATAAGTTGCTCTGTTTCCTTATATTGCACCACTTTAGAAGTTGCTTACCAAGAAGTTTCAAGATCCCACATTTAAAGATTGACCCAAATGATATTCCTCGAGAGAAAGCAATTTTCCCATTAAATTTCAAAACAGTGATCCATTCAAACGGAAGGTAGTCAGGACGTAAGGGAGGAAATTTTGATGAATAATTCTAAACGTGCTCTTCAAATTCAACTTTCCCTCGTCAGAAAGGCGAGATAGGACTTTTCGATCCGTGGACTAACATTAAGATATGAACTGTAGAGTTCAATGATGGTTTCGTGCAGTTGTAGCGCCCATTAGTAAATATCCCTCAAAATCCTTCCAAATCGTTTCAGATTTGATCTGATTTCCACACGAGCTGACAAAAGTACCTCCACCTTTACAAAAGATGTTACTTCTATATCAACAATGTTATTCCAGACCACTTTTTATCACTGATAAGTCTTTATTGGAAAAATGAAAAACCACAAGGAAGCTTGTGATAAGTGGAGATTTCTTGTAGGAGCCGAACCTCCTCTAGTTAGAATTGAAACTTGATCTGTCTACATTAGCTTTAAGGCGAATGCGAACTGACTATTTGCTCTTGAATAAGATGATCTGCGGATATTGAAAAGTAAATCTGAGATAGGGACAGTCGCTTCAAATATTATTTACTTGTAAAGGTATTCGAACAAGCGATGACTCGTTCAAAATTTATTCCAGACGTCTTTTGTTTACGCAGAGGATTTTTCGTTTTTAGTAGCTCCAAAAAGTCATCCCAACCGTTCAGTTGAAGCCTGAGACCTCCTCGAACGCGAACATTTGTTCAAGAACTCCTTGAACAAATGCTCGAGTACGAGGAAGCCTTCTATAGGATTTCTAATATTCATTTGTTGCATTCTTTCTGGCTTTATTTAGCGATGGCGTTGGCTGTTATCATTTGGTGTTGTCTCCTCATCAACAAGTCTCTTTGTGTAGTAAGAAAACAAAACGATCGATTGATTTATAAATAAATAAACGTCTACGTCTATCATGCCTATTACCTTCTACCAGTCGGACCGCCTCGCTAACACCGTGATTCCCTCGTTCTTTTATCAAAAATAAGTGAATCGCTCCTTCTCTGGTCACCTTTACACAAAATTTTACATAGGACTAACAGGACAGTAAAGTGGTATTCGCATGTGCCTACGCATGTCCATCTGATTGGAAGTCCCGAAGTTCATCTTAAAAATGATCAGCCATCGAAGATTTATCTGCTAGGCAACCAAAGCCTTTAGTGGTACTCATTGGTTTCTAGTGAAAATGACACCATTATTAGATTCGTTATCGATAGAGTATCTTTTCTCCTTGGATATATTATAAGTTGACCGCAACTCAGCAAGGATTGTGACTCGATGAGTATCACGGTTTCCTTCTGTTTCGATGGGTTTTTGACAACGCTTATCCCAATAATCTGAGATCCTCAACTAATGATATATCCATAGAGAAAGGAATTTCTATTTATAACATCGTCTAGTAATTTTGCTACAAGGCATTCAGCAACATTTATGAGTTAAATTGAAGGCCTTGCTTGCCTGACAGCTGCATCTTTGCTGAATGATTATTTCCGGAACGAAGCGCAACAGACCGCAGTTCGCGGTGCTATAATCAACAAAATCAACAAAGAGATGCTGAATGACAGCGAAAATTCAGCTTCTAAAAAGACTCGAATCAGTTCTTTTGTTTTGAGGTGGCAAAAAACTTTAGCATTTGCAAGCAAACACAGGTAAGCTACGGCTAGAAGGCACAACGATTTCAGAGAGCGGAAAGCTGGTTCAAGTCCTCTAGAGCCGAAGTACAGTTTAGTTCAATTCCACTCCATAGGTATTCTTATTCAAGCTGCTGAAATTCCGACCCTCTTTGAGGGCAAAGTTGTAGTTGAAGTCGATTATTGCGATAACGAATATGTATGTATTATGTCGAGAAAGCTATGCGAATATTATTGAAGAAAGTGTGTGTAAAACCGAACAGGCCAGCCATCTTATCAAACATAAACGTAACTCTCAGAATGTCAGAAAAAGAAACCGAAGGAGCGAACCTAATAATATCCTCCCTTGAATGTTGGTCTGTGAATATATACTCACTCGGAGGCATCACACAAGCTGTCATTGGAATTGAATCCTTCGACCCTAAAAATTACGTAAACAAAATAGAACCATGAAAAGTCCATTTGAAGGATTTGATAAAACTATGGAACAATTAAGGTGATCTGAGGGTGAACAGCTGAGTGGTTGTGATTAGGGTTTGCAAGATGAGCGTTTGCACTTGAAATGGTTTCGAATATTAAGAATGCTTGTAGCCAATAAGCCATGTACAACGCCTTTATGAACAGAACCAAGCCGTTTTTGACCCACAGTCTTGTGTTTAATAAGTTTTCGCTCTACTCTTTGAACTGGCCATTAGACTTCCAATCGGAACTGTACTCTTCAAAGAAGTATTTGAATTCCAAGACAAGTGAAAAGGCTGGCCGAAACACAGAATGCGCCATAAATAAGGTATTGAAAGAAATGGGCTACTGAGACAGCCGTTCACACTGATACACAATGAATTCATGTGGGTTGTTTACTATGCATCGCATCTACAAAACAAATGCAGGTCATCTTATATAACCGTCTCCTGTAGTGATTATAGCTCTACGGCACTACGGCTACTCATCGACCGTGACACAAGAGTTTCTTAAGGAACCCCATCCCGGGTTTTTTCAAAGATTTTCTAGGAGCCGTAACAGCATTGCGTTTTGAAGCGCAGGATTTAATATGGACTATATCCAGCGACTCATCACACTGTGGTCCGGAAAATTCGCAGGCGGACTGGAAGCTGGGAAAAAGTCGCGCACATTTCCTCAGCACCAGTCTTGATCATTTCCCATTCGTGAGCAAATGCGCCGTAGTTTTCTAATCGAACTTCTAAAGAAATCTTTGACCATCAGCTGCATCCTTTTAGAAAAAACCCTTCTTATAGAGGTTCGGATTACATCTTGTGGTTTTCTCAATCAATATTCGCGATATTGCTCTGATGGAAGAGATTCTAGCTCAAACCATCATGAAAGAGGGGAAGTGGCTACAAGAGGTCATCTGACTCTTTTCAGTGGCTTCAACATCGTATATAATGTGAAATATACGTTCACTCTGGAACTCAACATTTCTTCGACGCTGAACACCCTTTGATCAGAAAAGAGTGTGTCGAAGCGCGTGCCGCATGCGAGTAGCGGCATTTATCTCTTCCAACCAACTTCTTCTCGTCAAGAAGCTTATGAGGTTTTCGAATCCTGGCTGGGTACATTTGTATTTACTCGGGGTCACTATTCTCACAGGAGTAGAACATTCAAGTAGAACATTCATTCAGTCATTTTTCTGGTGTTTCTGTAGTTTCCGCAGCGTACTCCTACCAAAGCAGCTGAATTCGAAAAAGGGAAAAAGCAAATTCAGAAGTACGAGTAGAAAAAGACAACCTTTTTGAGGCTTGCCGTTGACCTGTCTATGCGTCGCGACTCAAGAGACTGTCATGTGTGAAATATTAAGACCAGGAGCGATCTCGGAAAAGGACTCATCCATCAAATGCGCGCAAAGACGGAGCGATTTGTGGATGTCTGCGAGGGTCCACCGTTTTTCGTAATCTGAGGGATTTGGAGCACCAAAGCAGATATGTGGGCCAAGGTATATCATAAATATAAGGGAAGGTGCAGATTCGGAGAAACACAAGGAAATTACGTTCGAAAAGTTGTTACCATATTTATGGCGCATCCTGCACATACAAGCCCTCTGGTAAATATGGTATTGCCCACTCGAGCCAAAGATATTGGTGAAATACTGCTAAAGATGATCATATATATGCCTGTGAACTATCCGGAGGAACCATGGTACATCGGCCAACGAATTAGTTGTTTTCTACTGCGATCAAATCTTCGCTCGAATTTTGTTATTTCAATCGAGCAGAATGTATATGCAAGTTGACAAAAGGGATAAGAATTGAAGCCGGAGTTACGCCGTATGACACCTTAAGGACTCAACAAAATTTTTCCCAGGCTGAATTAAATTCCATGAAAAGTGTTATATATCCTACTTTATATAATTCGCTAAGTGTGTCTGTTGGTGTGTCGGTGTGTGTGTGTGTGTGTGTGTGTGT
>UZAF01018331.1:0-34232 GCA_900617895.1 Haemonchus placei | reverse complement strand
TCTCTGAAACTATCGTCCTTGATAGATTCTCCCCTGTGCATCTATGCATTTTATATTTTCTCTCTTCTTCTGGACCTTCTTTCATCGCTAACTAGTTTGATCCTTCTTCAGAATTCGAAACTGCACTCTTTTCGTTTCCTATTTTAATCCCATGATCAAAAATTTTGTTCGACTTCCATTTCTCCCTTTAATAGGCTTCCTGTTGCCTTCCCTCCTTCTTTTCGCTCCGTCATTCACTTTTCCTGCCAGATCCTCGTAAGGAGTTTTCGTCATAGACTGCTTCCTGCTACTAAGTGTAAGAATAGGGCTACGAAGTCCAGCAATTATTGTTCATATTACTTTTATGTTGTCGAAAGGCAAGAATGTATAGGGCACGAGATTACGGCAGGCGATATGATGGAGAGATGAAATGTCTAGCAAGAAATGAGTCTTCATGAGCCACGCGTTCACTTTCGATTCAAAATCATGGTGACCTTTGGAACTCTAGAATTGGTCTATGAATGGATTTGGAGGGATGGCCGCTATTTTAAGCATGAATCGCTGTCGTTGTCCAACCAAGCGAGTTTGTTAACGGCTAGATGGGCCGAGGGATTGGAGATTCCGTTTGCGTTGGCAGATTTATTCATTAATTGGGTCATTAAAGTTTTCATGTGGACGACATGCTTTATATTAAATATGTATTTGAATAAATTTCCACATTTCTGCATCCTACACAGTACAAGGCAAGTTGTTAGATGCAGACTGAATCTGCGTATCAAACTTGCCTTTTTCCGGAAGAATACTCACTTATTTCGCATAAATATGTACAGTGGTATGCTGAGTAAATACTGTGGTATGCTTACTTGCGAAAATTTCTTTATTAGGTTAGCTACACTTCCAAGTGTTCTTACGACTCTGAGGGAGAACTCACGCATGGCGCATCTCTCAGGAGAAGATTCATCTCTGCCGAAAGCGTTACTTTACATTCTACTCCTTTAAGTGCAGAAAACGTTCATAAAGGTAGCTGCTAGAGGTGCTTTTGCAGGAAATCTTCTGAAACCATGATTTGTGATTGTCATTGAAATGACTCGAACGTACATCTAACGTAGTACGCTGATTCGGACCGCCCTCTTCTCGCCATTGCCTCTATGAATAAACGAATCTCCATTTCCAGACCACGCCCCATCGAAGCCGGGCAGCAGTCGAACTGGGAGCGGCTCGTCTCGTCGCCCCCCGTCACCGTCGATGCTTCATCTGTTGCTGCTTCGTTGACGACATCAGATCGTGTAGGATCACCGCGGCATCTCCCGTTGTCGCCGACGTCGCCGTCGTTTTTTGATGGATCCAGACGCACGCAATATCTTCTTTCTAGGACTCGGAATCCTATTCGGATGGATGATCATTATCCTTATTTGCGCATCGCCTCAGGTATTCTTTCGAGATTCTTTCCGAATTAACCATTTAGTTTTCTTTACCGGTTAAAACTATACACGTACTGAATTCCCTTGAGGGCTGTTCTCGTCCATCTATTAATACTCCTATTTCCTAGAAGGATATGATTTTCCCTCAAGAACTTTCTTAACTATGAATGAACCAGATGCGAAGGTTAGTGGTAAATTTCGCAGATGCTGAGGCGAGACTAGGAAATAGAGTTCGTTTTTCATTTACCTCATTATATTCCATGGCTACCAGCGCTCGCCTCGTCGGTATGCTAGTGCTGAGCTGCGGACTGCATTGCGAAGATCTAATAACCACAAAATGGATCGAGCCGTTGGTTAAGCCCTACACAGCTCCGCGAGTAACCCAATTTCCCTTTCGTCCCGCTCGAGAGCTGCTTCATGCGGGAGGAACCTCTTCTCCGAATGGGGGATCGACAACTGCTGCTTAGCTCTCTGTGAGTGGTCCTGACCAACTACTGGATAGTTCAATGAGTTCGGATGAGTAAAGTTCTGCACTTTCTGCCATCACCATTTGTCAGAATAATTTTCCAAATGCTCCTTGGGCGTGGTCTTGGACTACCTGTAGGAGTGTTCAGATATGTTTCCTTAGGAGGATGGGCCTTTTTAAAGCATTTCCGGTGAGATTGCTAATCCCTTAAAGGCAAAAGATATCGGAAAAAATCGACACTTCCGGAAACTGGATTGTCATGAAGGAGGGATGAGAAGTGGAACAAAGAGTGCAGTGCACTCAAAGGCAGCCAACACGTGCGGACGACTATAGGTAAAATGCTGTTCTATCACGGAGTCTACTGAAAAGGGCACGAGAAGGAGAGGAGAAGGTGAAGGCCTGAGTAAAAAAAATCTGAGCACAAGGTCTAGCAGCTTTCGAATGCCCCTTCCCCATCGTGCTCAGAAAGTAGTGTCATATCCCAGTAATTCAGCTAACTCGATCGGGTTGACCGCGTTTAGCGGTTAAGACTGTCACCGACTTCAATATGGTGAAGACTGCCACCTTAATGGTGGCTCGGCAGCGTAGGAGGGACTTGTGGTAGGGGGCGGAGCTTTTTAATCTTCCGCAGGATGAGAATGGATCGCTGCTCGATGTTCATTCATATTTGCTTTGACTGACTATTTTTTTTTCACTAAAAAATCGTTCTCAGGATTATACTGAGTCTGTGCACTGAGCACTAATGAAACTTGGTAGTCCGTTCCCTGAAGTCTCATTCCCCTAATTCAATTTCTTAGCTAGCAGACGAATCCATTGGGTAGCTACCTCCTCGAGGCAATGCTTACGAATTCACTGAGAAAAATGTCCTTTGTTGATATAGCTTTTCTTTGGATTCGAGAAGGTGCTGTCGTATGTCCGACGTTGATGAATGCATATGCCCACGTACTGAATAAAACACACTGACCATACGTGCGTCACAGATGTTGATTAATGTTTGATTACATTGTCACCTTTTTATTGTCTATGGGCGGAATTTCGTTCTAAGAAGAGCTCTGGATTATTTTAGACAACTATTTACTATTGAAATATGAGAGGAGAGAAGTCGGTGGTGTCTTTCTTTTGAGTAAATATGACTAAGTAAAAACAAATAGAATTGATAGGGGCAAGAATAGTTCGTGGGATCCTCTACTAAACTCCCTACCCTCCAACATCAGTCCGTTTATAGTTATTAACTTAGAGGATTCCTCTCTTCGACACGAGAAGCGTAAAAAGAGATAACCGTCTCGTGTCTGCTCTTATCTAGGTGATCCTCAGGCATCTATCTCACGGGAAGGCAAACCATTTCAAGAAAGAAACTTGTTACTAGAAACTGTCTTTGAGTCTATCGAGAGCTTTTTCCTGAGTTCATCTTTCGTACTGTTAGCGTGCTTCCTCCAATATGGCCCTAAATCTTCGCATTTCCCGCTTCCAGGCTCCGAGCGGATTAAACTTTTAGTTTAATTTTTTTCTTTCCTTTTTTCGCTGGCCTGTGGGAGCCTCGACGTGCTGTTAGACAAAGCAGCACAGTCCCAGAAGTTTGGTCTCACTAAATGTCCAAAAATCTTTCTATTCGGGATGAAGAAGCTTCGATCGCGGAGCTCTCTTTCCTGGCCACTAGTCATCTTCGGTTTATGCTTTTCTGAAATAATTTGGTCTCTTAAAACGTTTTTTCGCTTGATTTGTATCCGTGAAGAAGCGAGATGCCTTCGGAAGAAGTGCACTCTTCGAGCACTGCAATGAGGGAGCCTTAACGCGTGATTTCCGCCTCGGCGCTCACGCTCTCATTACTTTGTGCCTGAATGGCTACGACGAGTGTATAGTCCAGGAACGGCGAACGGGCGGTTTGTGGCATCCGCAAAGGGCTGAGAGGGATCCAATGAGTCAAAACAATACTGGCCAGTCAATTTGACTCATGCGAAGCAGTACAATCCATGTAAGCCTTATGTAAATACAGCAGCTTTTTTTAGCCCTAATTGTTTATATCCCAAGAAGGCACACATCGCCTGAGCCGTTGTTTATTCAATTACTTCGAGCCGAAACGCTTGAATGAACACGGCCGATTCGTCATTTTCTTGGTGTAGGGAGCTATGAAGAAACTCATTATTCGAGGGATTAACTTTGGTTCCATCTCAGTAACGTCGGCCAGATGCGAAACCAATGAAGCCATTTCCCGTTCGATGAATTCAAACGGTCTCCTGGGGCATTGAGCGCCGTCCATCAAATGCACACCCGCAAATCGTGTACCACAAACACCGTGATTTGACAAAAAACGCTGTTATTTATAGCCTGTGGTTATAGCCTTAGAAAAAATGGCGTCCCAAACATAGCATTTGCTGTTGCGGTTTAGGGAACACCATCGAGGGAATCAAGGTTTTATATGTTGTATATATATGGTTAGCGCGTTATGCGAAGGAAGGGTAGTACCAAGGGGCGCACTATCACATGCATTGTACGGGGATCGAATCCCTATTCGATCCCCGAACAATGCACAAGCCAACCAGGGCTCCCACCTTTCCCGGCAGATTAATTTGTACAAGACTCGTCCAAGAGGGTGAAACTAAGGACTTGTACATCGGCTGGTCACCGCAGCTCCTTGTCTAGAACTCATACACTCCCAACATACCACTACGATTCTGAATAGAAGTAGAATGCGAGATGCATCTAGAAAGCGGCATTAGTCAACGACAGAAGGCTTTTACTTTATTTATTGGTTATGGTAAAAAGGCGGCCCTTTGGGAAACCTTTTTTCTAGTAAGTTACGAGAAGCTGAGCAAAATGCTGGGCGATGCGAAAAGTGCACATCTATTGCTATAATCTTAGACTGGACTTATGCTTTGTTTAGATCTAGGACTGGATCAAGATCGCAGAAGTTTAACTAACCAAGTGTGCCTACAGAGTATACCATGGGTGGTAGCTCTTAACGCCCAATCCTCCCACGAGCGAGGGTCATAGGATACTTCCTGTTTTTAGACGAGGTGTGGGCGAATATGGGGGTTAGAAGGTGGTCTTCGTTCAAAATTGAGCATTCTAGAGGGCGTACTAGTTGAGTAAAGTCAATACCAAATAGTATTAGTGGGGTCATAAACACCGCATTGATGGCTGTAGTTTGTAGAGCTCAATGAGGCCGAGAAAGGTTCATAGCGATGGTATTCATCGGATGAAGTCCAAATTACTTCCACAGCAAAAATGATCGGCTTTCTTTCATGAAACCCTTAAGGACCTCTTCGCTTTCCCGTTGCTACTGTCTCCGCTTCAAAACATTCACAATTAGAAATCATAGGATAAAAAGAATCAAGGGTCTCTGGATCAACCCACACAACTGCAGGCATTTTATGAAGATTCTATAAATCTGGGAGTATTCATCCAAACGGCATCGATCGTTGATATCTACTCGAGGGTACCAACTATTAATACCGAAATATATTCATCAGCTATCTTCACAAATTGCTCGCGTGTCTCCAAAGTCGTTAAGTAGTGCTCATTTTGCCACCCAGACAGTCGTTGAACTAGATAAATTAGTTCCGAGAAGCCTATTTGCACTCTCATTAAGCCCGGCGTGAGTGTGAAACATATATTCCTTTATGTGCAAAATCAAAGCTGAATTTACAGCATGAAAATGTTAATGATCCTGTCTGACGAGGAGGAATGAAAGAGTAGGATCATCGAATTCCTTTCACTCTACTCGTCTTTTTTCGGCTCTTCTGGCTGGCTCAGATGGAGGCCGTGTCCTCAGAATGGCAGTAATGTTGCTAGTAGGGAAGCTCTTTTTTTNTTTTTTTGCAGTAACTCACTACAACAAAAACATGTCCACCACTTAGTTTCACTGCCTCAGGAATGGGATTCCACTAATTTTCTTCACTTGAATGTTGCACTCGGTAATGTTCTGGTCTGTAGTTTGCCAAACTGAATTTTCTAGACGAATGAAGCCTTTCTTCTCGAGTGGCCATCTAAAACCTTCATTGCCTGCTCTGCTCAGACCTGGATTCAGGCTCGCTTATTAGACTATCCTTAAAAATACGCTATCGAACTGCAAATGGGACGTACCTGAAGCACAGGAGATGAAATGCGGCTCTGTACTTGTTGTTTATGTTTATGGACTGAATACTAAAAGGGCTATTGGAACTCTTGTCGTCTGTGGTATCTAAGATGAGTAGTCGAAACCATCTGAAAATCTTTTGGAAAGCTCTAGTCTTAGCTGATTCTAAGTAGGTCTGTGCTCGTTTGTTCAGAAAGCTCATAATCGCCCACCTCATTTAATTATTCCAGCACTTGGTCTACTTCTCCTACCGTAATCTTGGTCTACTTCTCCTACCGTAATCCACTGAGAGGTCTTTTCTCTTAATCAGCTATTTCTCTGTGAAGCGTCCTTTCCAGTGCCAATATTCATCCCATTACTTTCTCATCAGTCACTTTCAACGCTATATGGAGCAATCTCCTCTCCAAAGAAGGGTCGCCCAACTTGTGATTACTTTCAGGTCCGAAGTGTCAGTATTTGGGCATTTCACTCTTGACGTTCAGGACTGATTAAATAAAATTACTCCTTTCAACCATTTATGTGCCCAACTGATAGGAAATGACAGCTGGAAAGTTGATGTTTTTTAAGGGTAAGGGATAAGCAAATATCATAAAATCATTTTTCCTCACAAACAGCTCAGCATAATCCTTGTGTGCACCGACACGGGTATCTACCGCTTCAGGTTAGAGTTGGGTTACGATGAAGCGTTATGGTGAACCTTTCAGAGTCAGAGTAGAAGTAAATAGTCCATCAGTCAGTTCCTAATCTGTAATTGTGAAAATATACTTATCTAAACTTCCAGGCTCCCTACTGCCGCATCCCCTACTACCATGCCGACCTCTTTTACAGTATTGGTCGCGTTGCTCGCCCGTCTTATCGTGTACTGAATGAGAACGGGCTTGGAAGAGGTCATCTATTTGTACACGAATAATAAATTATACAAACAATACACTTCATCATGGGACGCGCCGCGTATTCTACCCTTGTTCAAAATCGTAGTGGCACCTGAACATACACTAAATATCGGCAATAATTTGCAGAGGCTAGCCCTAAAATAAGGAATATTTTTCCATCCTTTCAAACAGGCCTGGTAACAATTGAACCCTTTTGAAGGATTGTAGGGTTGATGGATTCGCTGCGAAGGTTTGAGATTTGAGACTTGAGCTTGGCTTGGATTAGCGCTCAGGTCAGGGTCGGATATCCGGATGTCCAAGAGGCGCCGCTTACCACTATACACCTCCGAACAAAACCTGTAGCACTTTTGTCAAGTGGGAGTAAACGGGACAAATGTGATCACTTATCGATATTTCTCATAGAAGAAATGCCAAGACTACAGTTCTAATTTAGTAGCGTGGGATTGAATCGGTCCCTAAAGGGCCAGATTTTAGCCGAATATTAATGAAACAGGTACTTTTTTGAATTCCCTCTCGTCCGCACTAGTCACTTATGGGTTTCCATGTGAGTGGCCATTGAATGGCAGTTTCTCTTCAATTTCTTCTGTCTCGCAGCAGCAGCAGTCCGCATTTGACTGCCTCGGGCAGTGCTGATCAATAGTCGCACTCGCTGAGCCTCCTTGACTCGACTATTCTTTTCATTTTCAATTCCTAGTGCATTCTCATAAGAGTAATTGCCTTCTGAACTCAACTTTGGGATGACCTACATCCGCCAGAGACCGAAGCCGGGAGGTTCCTCTTTGAACCGTGTCTGCAAAGAGCAACGTGAGCATATATTCGTGGTTTGTGGTTTGTAGCTGCTATGGGGCTCTCGACATTATAGGGTACTAAGATTCGGTGATTTAATCTCTACGCGAGGTCATTATTAAGGTTTATGAGCTGAGGCTATGTGAAATAAGCTTTTCGGGAGCTTTCCATAGATTCACGGGATAAGGTGGAGGCCAAGATAGGGAGTGGCATGGAAGTTCTGATCCATTGACAGGGCTTTGCTTACTTGAATAGTTGTTCCAAATAGTCCACGCATCAGGGCTTCCTTCTTTACATTCTCCTCTTTTGTTCATCCTGAAGAGGTCTTGTGCGGGTCCTTCCATCGTGCTATAGGAGCCCGAACTTAACCACTCATAACGATCATACTAGCCCATGAAGGTGAAGGAGTACTAGGTTGAAGAGTTTTCCTTAAATATGGGTATATCTTTTCAGGGCAGTCTAACGCCTCCCGAAAATAACTGATCATATGGTTCCGAACGCTATTTTTGAGCATCGGCATGTTTGCTTATTATTATTACAGTTTAGCAAGTCCTGAAAAATAGGGCCGGCCAATTTGGACACTCATGAGGTGCCTCCGGACATGATCACTGAAGAAAACCATTTAAAAAAAAGGCGCAATCCCTAGAATTGATCTGTTTTCTGAATAGTTGTGGCAGCTCGATCCTAGGGAAATATTCACAATCTGCTTAGTTCTGTACTAAGTCCCTGCTGGTCTTCGATCTTCTGCCGGCATCGCTTTTCTTTTATACTTCCGTTTACTAATTCTTTCGCCATCAGTAGGGGTCTTGAGCCCTATACTTAACTGCTNTACAGGAGTAAGTTAATGGAGGGCAAAAGCTTCAAGTGCCAATCGACCTTTAAGGTTCCATCTGGATGTGGAACTCTGTTGGATGGTTAGGTCATTAGGCCTGTGCTCCCATAAGCAATCGCTACCCTTGCTGCTTCTTAAGTGTTTTTTGGTGTTGAACTAGAAAAATTTTATTTTCGTAGATCTCATTGGAAAGGAATACGTGTTGCGAGAGCTTCGGAGTGACCATTGGGGTATAAAGTGCATAGATGGAACCCAGATGCGGGTTAGATATAAGTCAATGTTTTTGTTTTTCGGGAAATCCTCAGCGCCAATCTGAATTAATCCGATATCGCTAATTATATTTCCTTAGAATTATTTTTTATGAAATATAAGCCTTAATTCGCAGGCTGATGTCCCGTGTTCTCGTTCATTCATTACCCTTCCGTCATTTGAAGCTGCAGAATTAGATTCCCCTGTTTGACATCTCGAGTAGACCCTAAAAACGCTAATCTGATAATGGAAGGTCCTTAGCTTACGTTACGGCATACACCGTGCCAATGCGTCAGAAGGTTGTTGCTTGCAAGCCTACAAGCTTGCAGCTTTGTCAGTAGAGGCTCTTTAGAGCGAAATTTGACCCCTTACCACCGTTAGGGGATCTCAGTGTTGGAATAATTCTCGTTGGTGGGCCATAAGGGCCACATGGAAACGCAACCATTGACTTCAGATCGGCCATTAGTGTGCTGCGCTGAGCAGGTTTTTCCCTACCACTGCAGCGGATACCATTGACCTTTCTAGGGCTCATTCTACGAGTGGCTCACTATTGAACACCAAGAACGACTATCTAACACTTTTATTTCTTGACTAATGAATTCTAATGAATTGCTTTAAAGGGATGCCGAATATAATATATACTTATGTAGTGCCTGCTTTCCAATTGTAATTAGACCAAAAATGCATCCAACTACTCCTGTTCTTCATATGAGAGTCAGACACATGGCGCATGCCGTTTCCGTTGTCTCCGGCCTATCATATTATGCTTTGACTAGTGATATTTATTCAATGCTGTTCCAATTTTCACTTCTTTCAAATGTAAATCCTCTAGTAAAGTGTATATGAGTTTGCTCAATTTCCAGCTATTTCGTGATTTGATCGCACGAGGATGCTGCTCGCGTTCGGCCCGAAAACAACGAGCCGAAAAGATCCGTAAGGTGAACTGCTTCCCTGACGTGAACATTACACATCATGATAGTCGTCATGATAGCTTCATGGTGAAATATTTTCTCCTCAGGCTGAGGCTCGAGTGATCGCAACCCGTGCGCTGGCCCAGAAACCTAACGCTTTTCTACTTGGACAAGTGATGGCAATCAGCAGCTTGTCGTCGGAATTGGTATGTC
This sequence comes from Haemonchus placei, assembly GCA_900617895.1. Classification (NCBI taxonomy): domain Eukaryota; kingdom Metazoa; phylum Nematoda; class Chromadorea; order Rhabditida; family Trichostrongylidae; genus Haemonchus; species Haemonchus placei. Next base: position 24,407 of record UZAF01018331.1, on the reverse strand, counting down.
TCTCCTACTCTTGAATATATATATACTCATTTGTCATTCTTTACCATGAAGTCTGATGGGCAGTACTGGTGTGGTAGGCGGAGCTTGTGAAAGTTTCCTGGACAAAATAGCGAAAGTTCCCTGTCACTATAGCTCAACTTGGTATCAAGAGGAGAAGCTCCTATCTGCCCCTCCAATTGTTTTGAGAGCGATACTTGACCATACTAAAATATTACTTCACCCTGAGTTTCAGTACCGTATTTCAGGTTCGAGTTGGATCCGTGAAATTGGCTTTAGAAGAATGTGATGAAGAACAACTTGAAGAGCCGGGACCATCGACTGCCTGATGATTTCCTCGTCGTCCGTATAGCCTAAACCGCCGATGCATTCGGTAACAGATCAACTTCTTCCTATCACTTATCATACTCCCATCCCTCGATGTATCACTTTGGCGCAGTATCACATCACAAATATTCTCTTATTCGTACATTACAAAGTCAACCGGAAGTTCATTCTCGAAAATACAGTCACTTCTCTCTGCTTTTGCCCATTCAAATGCCTCAAAATTGTCAAAGTCTCATTGTTGCTTCTTCAGACTCGGGGCATAGTCGTTCCCCCGACTGAGATTGCTACTTCCAGTTGATGTATGTTCACTTATCATTCTTCTGCTCAAGCAATGTTGAAAGTCACACGTGTTTATATCGTGTAAATAAATGGTTGCAACTTTGTTCCTATTATTTTAACTAAGATTCGAGAGAAAGAGCCATACACTACACCACGAGCTGCATCCGGTCGTCCTACGGCGGTTTTCGCGCTCCAATACAGGCTTCTTATTACGCGCCAATATGGGGCATTTGAATTCGTCGGAGATCGCTCGAGCCAATCGCTCCTTTTCGCGTTTCGCTTTCTTTAGTTCTTTCGGTTTTGTCTGTCATTTTGTATTTTAGTTTTAGTTAACCATCTGATATTGCTTTCATTTTCTTATGTTAGTAGGGACAGGAAGATCTTTATTGTACTTGGAACTTGCGCTAATCTAATTTTTGAGGTTCTTAACGTGTACAGATAATTTGAAAGCTTTTGATGGGAGCACAGTAGTAGTGAGCCATTTGTTTGTTCCTTTTGTAGGGGAGAATCCCTTTTTTTGGTAAACCTGTGCAGACCGTGTAATATCGTTTTGGGTTATTGTACCTACAGTAAATGCACCCGCTGCTCGACTTCAGCGTGTGAAACGAAAGTCGAATAATAAGATGGTCCGTATCTGATCTTATTCCAAGGTCTGGGGAGTGAGTTTTACGCGGTCCGGTTAACAGTAGGGTTACATACTGCCAGTAGCTATCGTAGCCCTTTTTTCTAATTTCTCACGTCTATTCAATTGTTCATGATCTGTAGAGCCCCTTTCAGGAATGGGCATCATTCTTCGTACCGAATGTCTGTGTAATACGTTATCAAATGTAGGGCAGTCTGAATACGTTAGACAAAAAAAATACCCATGATCTATTAACAATCCGAAGGGAATGCGCCTTTTTTTGGGTTTTTGTTGAGCAACAACGCAAGAATACAAAAATTGTGCTTATTGCGTGGACTTCAACTGCTAATGCAACCTGAGAGATCTTGTAATCTTTGGGCTTGTGACTTCGAGGATCGGTAGAGACCAAGAAATCGCAAGGCATACTCTACTGTCATCGTGAAGACTTTTGAGCATGATTCGAGGGCCGACAGCATTCTGTGCGGTGTGTTAGCTACTGGTAGCTCATACTGTTGATTATGTGGAATCGTAAATCTTCTGTTCATTCAAATTGAAGCGCAACACAATGCGTGTGTCCCGTTGCCAGTTGTGAGAGTCTCAGGTGGGGGTCTGAATAGTGGTGTGTTAGAGAATGGGGATTTATAATGGATGTCCCTGTGCAAGGGCGGGTTTGTTCTTATGGCCGTATCTGCGAATTATTCGCGTCGTGGCGAAAATCATTGAGAACACTTGTTCCTCATGATTTCGCGTCAAAACTTTTTCATACCGTTAGTTACAGTATTCGTAGTTTTGGTTCCTACATGAGAATGAAAAGTGTTTCCAGGTAGGGAAGAAAAACAATCAAGTCCTTATAGTTGGATCTAGGAGGAATGTCCTTAGAAGTCATTAATGCTCCACAATGCAGGCCACTCAATATAACACCACATAGGAAGGAAAGCGTTAGGGTTTTCGCTCAATCTTGTCAATAGCATACGCTATCCGAGGTTTTCCCGTAATACGGTCTGCTAGCGCTCCTTTTCTCCTCCAATCCATTGACACGAGAAATGTGGACGCAGTTTGTTTTGGATATCGCTACCTGAGCCAATGCTCTAACAGAGCAGAGAGCACCACCAAAACCTGCGTGACCGTAAACTTCTCTTGACGTGCCTTTTCGGATTCACTACGCAATCCTACCATGAGGCAGTATTGCTCCCCTTGCGACGATGACATGGTTTCTGGAACCTATTTTTAATCACTCCCAAAAGTCGGATAGCCTGAGATCCGAATACAATTCGGATAGAACTCTTGTACACATTCAACGTCCCCATTACCACGTTTTGGTCTGGTTTCGAGTTGATGCGTCCCTCTTCTGGTGAATGACATTCTGTCCAGGGTGCTATCGTCTAACGTTATGCGACAATCAGGGAGACTTTAAATTTTTTTGTACCATACTGTTGTGACCAGGATTTGAATTTCGAGTGCAGAAGCTCTTGCTCATTCACTGAGCGAAGACGCAGAGATGTAGAAGCTGTCATCAATGAAGCTGGAGTACGATGGGCAAATCACTGCGCTGTCTAGGTTTTTTTAAGGCTATCTAACTCTACCATAGAAACAATTTCACTATAGTGTCAAAGCATAGCTCCGGGAGGGCTTGAGTAGCTGATTCAGATTCACATTGAGTGCCTTTTCAGAACTGGAGGATTCGTATAATGATTCAAGATCGTATCGGTTATCTAACTTGGTCATTCATTGTTGTAAGAGTGCTGACGAATTTGCAAAACGTTATTGTTGAAACAGACCAATAGCATATTTGAACCATCGAATCGATCGTATTCAATCGATGCCAGAGTGATGCTTCAGGGAACATCAAGGGAGATTTGTTCATTGTTCATTGTTTCAAACCTACCTGCGTACCTCCACCACGATTACCTTAGTCTACAGGAGGGAAGAATATATGATGACAAAATCTAAGGCTCTGGTATTAGATTGCTGCTTGATCCAAGCTTCTTTGCATCCATTCTTCTGGCTTATATAAGCCCTGCTTGAGTTATGTTTACTATCCAAGGTTCAAGTACTCAGTCGCCGTGTTTTCGGCTGAAGTTTATGCATTTATAATCAGTAGAGGAATTACTTTGTGAACACCTTTATCCTCAAATCTTTATCTTGTCAATATGTTTCTTTTTAGCTCGAATACGCTGAAGTTCAAAGCAAATGTTCTTTTTCTTTTTCACTCTCAAAGTATTTGTACGGTAAGCACAAGATCTTATTGTTTTTATGTTTAGATAAACTAGCAGTCATCGCATTCGTTTTCTGTTCCGGTTAACCTGAATGGAACGACTCCATGCCGCTCTAGACACACTTCTGGAGGAGACTTGTCAGGGCCTAACCTATCCGAAGTGTGTGCGCAAAGCTGTGAGTATTTTGTTCTACTCTATATCGAGTTACCTTACATACCTTACTTGGCTTTTTTTGTCTGCTTGTTTGTCTTTACATTCATATGTCTATGTGTATTGTATGCATGCCTGGAGCTTGGAGTAGAGCATTTAAACGTTGAAGGACAAAAGGGTATGTGGTAAAAACCTTTCAAAGTGCTCAGCGTCCTTTACATCTATATTTATCGGCACTTATCTATATCTATCTTACTATCATTTACCGATCTATGATTTCTACGAGAAAATGATGGGGTATTTACACTTTTCTGATGCAGAGATCAAAGTTTCAGCGACTAAGATTTTGAGGGGGTTTTCGCTGTTGGGGAGCTATCGATACTGATCGGTCAGTATCGAGCTGTTGCGTATTTGCCCGTTTATCCGAGTTTTTGCTTCCTTCAGACGCATAGAGTTCAAACTTCGGGAGTAGGGTGATGAATAAGTTCGCTGGTAAAGACCGATCCATGGTGAGTCTTGCTGTGAGCGATCGGCTTTTCTTTACTCTCTCTCTCTCTTTAGTCGGAAAGGGAATGCGAGGAATTACCGACACCTCTTCGTCCTGGCCATTCCGATTTTTGTTGCTCTTTTGAAGGCAAAGTGACAGATATGTCTGTATTGTCGTAGTTGTCAGTGTTGCTATATGAGCTACTATTTCACTCTTAAAACTAGTGAACAAATATCTACTACCAGAACCTAACCATGAAAGTGAAAGAATGAAAATCAGATTAGAGGATATTTTTGGTTTTTTTTCTTGTTGCGAGATTTTAATTAATATTATGCCTGCTTGTTATGTTTGTTCTACAGAGTGTGAGTGGGTTAGTACTTGTGGTGTGAGCCAGTACTATTGTTTGATGTTGTGCCTACTTTAGCAAGTCTTTCCGAAAGGCAGTGTGTATATCTTCCCTTGGAAATCGGTTGATCAATGAGACCCGTAATTGTGATGGAAGACTTTACTGTGGTCATTCTCGATTGACTTGATTTTTGCGATTTTTTTTTGTGAAAGACTACATATTTGAAGAGTTTTCTCGACGTAATTAACACAAAAATGTATTTTCTAGGCTATAAAATCCGACCTAACACTGTCAAAATCTGAAGCGGATGAAATCACTAGAAAGATTGTCTCAGCGTTCCGAACTAAATGTGAAGAACGGGTCATAGAGCTGATAACGGACACAGAGGTACGTATAGCAGTCGGTTGATGTTGTTCCATTTTTTACTCGCCCAACATTGTACTGTACATGGACTTTGTTTTTTATGAGGGGTTTTTCCACTTCATGAGCATAAAACAATTTGTTCCTGATTTCAGATTGAACAAAAATTAGCCAATTTGAAAGTCTTGACTGAATCGTGCAAGAAAAAGAACGAAGAGCTAGGCATAGTTGATGGATATAGATCGATTAGTGTAAGTTTGTCGACACTGCTGTAATTTTGAGTTTTTTTATTCAGTGTCTGTATATGTTTACTTAAGCCTTTGGAAGACATAGAAGGGCCAATGCATCGCGTGCTGGAAGGTTACCATGCTTCTCTGCTGAGGGCGAACGAAAGTTTACAAAAAACCATAGAGGTAAGAGTAGAGCAGTTTTTCTTGGTTGTGTAATTGTATTGACATTTCCCAAAAGCTTTGCATGGGCAACTTACCCAGGGCCTTTCACCTTCCAAGACATCTTAGGGCTCCAACCATGATCAAGTATAGGGTATGTATCCGTTCGCTGCGAAAGAGAGGGATTCGCATTGTTTTCTTTGACCCTTCCCATAGTCGATAAAATGAAGTGATAGATTTGATAAGTTCTTGACCAATTTGTACTTTGTCGACCATAGGGCAGAGTTTCTATTAATCCTGTGCCTGAAGCAACAAATTTTCTGCATCTAAACCCCTATGCTTGATCATAGATCACACTCATCATAAAAGGTGCTGGTCATTACTTTTCCAACGAAATGATGCGAGAACCTATTCTTTTTATTGGCTTCGATATTTCCGGCATTTAACTACATATATTATTTGTATTTGTTGCAGGATAGCCGGGAGTCATTGAAAAATGCAGCAGAACGAGTGAATACGTTAGCACAGATGGCAGAATCTTCAATGAAAACTTCTTAGATGTTGATTATTAGAGTTAGATGAGCGTTTTCATCGACTGTTTGACTTGACAAGTCCTTTTTTGCTCCAAACTCTCTCAGAACTGATCTTGATTTGTCATTTGCTATCACGCTGTTTATTCCTTTGTATTCATTGAATTTAGCCCTTACTTCACCGATTGAATGTACAAATGATTAAATAGATGATAGTCATTTATGACTGTAAATGTCTATTAGTCGCGCTTAATGATTCATTAAAATAAAGAAGTCACTTCGCTGCTTTTGAGAGATAACAGGTTTTCGCCTCTTCGTTCCGAAGATATCTGAGTTGAAAGAGTCGAGCGGATTCCTTTTGCATATATTTTGTTCAAAATTAATGATTTCGTGGTTGATAGGAGTGGATTGAATCCCTGTTGAAAGTGGTGTTTTCGGAAAAATTGACTTGAGCCGAGCGCTAATTTGTCGCGTGTAACGAGGGGTGTAATTGTGGGCAAAGGCCATGGACGATTCACTCTTCTGTGACTCATTCTGTTGCGGAAAGATGTGATTTATAACGCTTTCAACTTGGACCGACATCCACTCATTATTGGGTTGTGTTACACACTTTGTTTAAAAAAGTAAATAAGAGTGCCTACTAGTGGGTGAAGATGCAGCTGAGTTATTTTTACGTTCCAGTTTTTCCTCATCAGCCTGGATGTTTTGAAGAGTTGCCCTTCAATGTCTACCTTTTGAGTTTTGCCACGTATTCGACTTTAATCTGAAAACGCTTCCCAAATGATGACCTTTGGGGGCTCGCTGCTGTGCAATTTGGATTATTACACTTTTAGATGTAATTGGGAGCTATTAGCTGTATCTGGCCAAATCCAAGATTTTCAACATGGGCATATTTTGAAACGCGTGGTTTTGTGATACCGTCGCACACCCTTCACCTTAGAAAAGGTTCTAATTGTGAGGCTAGCCAAAGAGGTTGAACTCCAAAACCCAGTCAGAATGGAATTACCGAATCATACGACCCGAGGACTTAGCGATTTGGCTGCTTGCGTCTAGTTCTGTGGTTCTTCCTGATAGGTTTGATTCCCTCTTGAATAAAGGATACGGACCTATAGCTGCATCAAAATTACCCCAACTCAAACCTCTCACATATACTGCTTTGTGTCATAACCTACCGCTGTTCTATTCAATGCTCCTACGTTATTTTTGATTGAGTTGACTACTGGGCAGAGCTGTTTCTGACTGGATACCTTGAGACGTCGAACGAATACGACGGTAGCCGCAAGCCCGATGGGGACAGACTTCTTCACGAAAGTAATGCTACGGCCCGTGCTCCTCTATGAAGAGGACTCATTGGAACAATTAGTTCATGTCATAGGCGAGTCGAGAACTTGCTAACGCCCGCCCGAGCGAATCGATGTTCGACGAGACGGCAGGTGATACTATTACCACTCGCTCTCTCTGAATTCCTCGTCAACCGTTCTACAACGTGTTTGGCTACCTCTCCTCGGGCCTGCAGTCTTGAAGGATGCTCAATTATACAATCAACGGACGTCGCGCTCCAATCAGAAGCCGTGCTGCGACTGTCGTAGCATCTCATTTCCTGTGGCATTTCATTTTCTGAGCCGTCTACTTCTGGGATTCTCATCTGACTCATCACAGCCGCATTTCCAGGTAAAGTTTATCAATCTGGACGCATCATGCCCAAACATTTTTGTTTCCTTTTTTTGAGTACTTCTCTACATTTTGCAAACATAGAGGAAGATGTCATGATAGCGCTGTAGAAATAGTATGTGTTTTTCATTATTTCGTCATTTCACCCCATTTTATGTTCCATTTCTTTTGGGCCATAGTTTTTCAAAGGGTTATTCGACTAGTTACCATTGCATATCAGATGTGGGCTTGGTCCTTCAGAACGCTTCTTTGGTTTGATCGGCTGCTTGAAAGTTTGTGATTCTGTGTGAATGTCTGATTAGTACTGGATGATTTGATTTCCTCGATGTAAGTAAAAGAATATAGAATTCACTATTTGAAGAGGTGTGTGGTATTGGCTGTGCTGCCCTCCGTCTGCTAATGCAGTATGATTCACTCAGAAAATAGGTCTTAGAAGTCTTGATTTGAAGAGCACCTTCAAATAATCTGTTCCTCGATGAGAGAATAGATGAGCAGTAGATTCATAGTGTAAAGCACTATAACCTTTCCCGCTGAAGAACAGAGGTTGTCTCCGACAGCATTGATTGGGAGGCTGAGTCATTTCCAAAAATAGCACCTCTCATCGGCACCGAAAATCGAGCATGGGTTGTGTGGTCTGTGTTTCTCGCATGTGTCAAAGAGCACTCGTTCACATAATACCTGTCGCCATTTTAGCTTCAACTTCTCTTTCCCTCTCCTTCTTCCTTCTCTCTGCAAAGTGTAAAATCAGAGTTTTACGAAGTTGTAGAAAAGGAAAACGTTGATTCTTTCCTTTTCTTGGAACTTAGACCTCCTTTTTGTTGGGTGTGGGGTGAGCTGACGAGCCTGTTTGCCTAAAGCCTCTTGTCTGAATCTTGTTCTTGTTCACTTGTTTACCCTGGATGGTGCTCGTTTATATTATCGCACGCTTTTATCAGTTTTTTCACTGTTGGTTGCTTCGCTTGAGGTTATGCATAGCGCAATTGTATATACCCTACATGTATTCGGTCAAAATGTTTTGTTTCTTGATTGATCAGCGTTTACAGTCCTGAGTGATATTCTCCAGGGTTTGTACAACGGTTAATCTAGCCCATTCATATTTCTCTTTGCATTGAGGAGTTCCGAAGCATTGTCTTCAATTCCAGCGATATTGTTATGGGTGTTTTTTATGTTTATGATTTTTCTGGAATAGGATTACATTGAGGCATAGTGATTATTGCTAACTTACGGATCATCTTTTACAAATGTGCTGATCGTCAGAGCGATAAACGCTGTGAATGAACACTAGTTTACCTTATCCATCTATTAGTGAAAGCAGTCACAAATTTTCAACCAATTCTGATTAGTGGAATGCTTAGAAAATTGTCATTGCTGGCTTCTGGTCGGCTACACGGTCATCTTCAAAAACAAGAACTCTGCTATGATGGGGCTGTTTGGAAAGAAAAAGGATCCCAAAGAACAAGTTCGGGAAATGCAACGAAAGATGAGAGGAGAAATGCGTGCACTCGACAGGCAAGTGTATGCCATTCAACGTGAGGAACAGAAGGTAGGTAGTTTCTTCTCGAAGTTTCGGAATTCTGTAAAGGTGTCATCTGATTGCCTAAGTAGGCAGCATTTTTATGGTTTCTGAGAACTGTTTCGTTTTTGCGATTCCCCACCATCGATTCCCAGCAGTCACACGCTCTGAATGGGGTCCGGTTTTCGCTGTTCTCATTCCTGTTACCTTGAATTCGAATTAAAAGTACCCTGTTCAATTGAGTTTCTCAATTGATTCCCGCCATCTATTATTCCATAATCAATTTTTGTACAGGTCACCAAAGAGATCAAGGAAGCTGCGAAGAAAGGCGACAGAGAAGTGTGCGTTGTCTTGGCAAAGTCACTGTTGCAATCACGCAAGGTAATTTTTAATTATTTTCAGTTTCCATTGTAATCAATTTATTAAAAGCATTCTTTTTTGCCGATACGTTTTTGTGATAGGTATTGATTAGGAGTAGCTCGTAAGATTTGAAAAAGCGTGAGGTTTGGGTTGGTAGCTAGAAGAATTTATCATTTTTTTGGAAGTCTTTAACTGGTCCCAAAAATATGTTGTCTTGAGTGGACTGATTTCAGTACATTTACATTGAAGGCTGTCGCCAAAATACACATGAGTAAGGCTCAAATCAACTCAGTCATCATGTGTATGCAAGAACAGCTAGCAACGATGAGAATGGCTGGTTCGCTACAGAAATCCACCCAAGTTTTACAAAGTATGCAGAACCTCGTCAAGGTGGGTAATTTTCTCAGATCTCTCTAGTTCTTGAACTGGGACTGGTAGAGAAGTGGCTGAACTTCGTTCCTTTCTAATCACTGATGCTACGATTCAACGAATACCTGATGACATTAGGAATGCTCACTCTCAGGAATGTACATTAAGTATCAGCATTCTTTACGTTCTCCTTTTTTGTCTTTTTCTTCGTTATTTCACATTTTTATTTGACTTCAAAGTCTTAAAGTCAGTCATAAAACTTCGTTATAAGTTTCAAGATTTTTCCGGACATAGTTCTTAATCTCAATATTGACATTAGGTGCCCGAAATCATGAAGACGATGCGAGAAATGGCACAGGAAATGATGAAACTCGGTATTATCGATGAAATGATCGAGGAGACCATGGAAACTATGGAGCCAGAGGATCTGGAAGAACAGGCTCAGGTATGATTCCAACTTTCGATTATTTTAATGTGGCAAACCTTATCTGTATAACCGTGCAATCTGTAGGAAGAGGTAGATCGCATCCTATGGGAGGTGACAGCCGGTGAACTTGGCAAGGCTCCTGCCGCTGTGACCGGTGATCTTGGTGGCGGAAAAGTTGCAGCTGAAACTGAAGATTTCGAGTCGATGGCGCAACGACTGGCTGAACTTCGAGATTAGAGCTTTAATTGGCAATATTTGTGCTTAAAATGACTTTGTTATCTGCCTTTGTACATACATATTTACCAGTTTTTTTTTTTCGTGCATGCTGTACCTCACAAAAGGTAATATTTAATGGAATCAGCTTGAGTGGAACCCAGACCCAACGTAGCTCTTAATTACAAGTATGTAATTCTACTTTTACGCCCCATTTGGAGTTGAGATGTCCAGTGGTTTGCTTTTCTTGGAATTTGTGCTTCTTAGTTCGTGCATAGGATTACTGATCATGTTTCTTTTCATTCCCTTTTTCAATTGGGAGAGTTTGGTCGGTGTATTTTGCAGGACTAGTATTTTCTGCTTAATGTTCTCCGATCATCTGATTTTGTTTTCTCGTCATGTTTTCTCGCACTGTTTTATCCAAAGGTTCATAATAACGACAAGAGTTCTGACCTAAAACCGACTTGTTTAGTCATACTCATAGTGTACATTGTTCTCTTTCAAACCGCTCCATGCAACTAAGAAATGGTTTATCAGTATTTTTTTATTTTCTGCAATGCGATTTCGCTTCGAAGATGCATAATCAACAGTCAGGTAGAAGATTAATGTAAAAATATGATTGTATTAAGCATGTCAAAGTTTTATGCTGTTGCTCATGGGTTCCAACGAGGTATATATGAGAAATGGGACGATGCTAAGAAGCAGGTAAGCGATTTAAGGTGTTCTATGATGTAGTTTGCGAGACTATGGAAAAGTTTTCCATGAGTTATTGTGAAAAATAACAATAGATCCGAAAGGGGCTCCGAAGATGAACCTCAAAATGGACGGCATTTGATTTGGAGGTCTCTCTTCTCTTGCCATCTTTAATGGCTAAACTTTGAATCCTTTTGAAATTTGAGCTTGGATGATGGATAAGCTCTCGCGGTTTTCCTTTACTACGTTGGACAAGAAGTAATATTTGATCTTGACTCTACATCTTAGCAAAATTTGTTGAGTAAAGCAAATTAAGTCCTGACGTTGCTCCACCAAGCTCTGATACTACGGTTCCACCTTTATAGCTGTTGTAATGTGCATTCTTGGCATGTTTAGTTTTCGAGTAACGCAGATGTAACTAAAGTAACTAGAAGTATCAAGTTGTAACGAAAGGAGTCGTATCAGAGGTCTTGTTGAATTGTTATAGAAAGGAGAGATTCAGTTCTGATAGAGGAATCCCTAGATATAGGTGTAGAGCACTGAAATAATTGCATTTATTTCATTCTGTTGCAGAATTGTACACTTTTGGAAGAGAAAGGCGCGTGAGCTTATCCTCGAGATAAAGTGCAATGATAATTGATGAGTTTTATTCAGATAGATGATTTTCCTCAAGCAGTTTATAAAAAATTCTCCACGCGGGACGAAGCTGAGGAGTACTTCAATGCACGGCAGCCGAAGAAAATAGAGCGTAGGGTGTTCAGTTATTTTTAGATTCGTATTGCATGTCCAACATACGGTCATTTCTGAATTTAGTGAGTGCTGCTGACCGCTTTGACTTATATCCATATTTCAGGGTTGGAATCTTTAAACTTGAGTTACATCCTCCGTTCATGTTATTCTGTTGACTATTTTTATTACGCAGCTCAACTATTCCAGAAAGTTTTCTCTAATAGGGACTATTTATAAATCCTAGTAGTATCTGTTGAGGATTCTACTATCTTTTCCAGGAACTCAGATTTACTTCTACATAGGGTAAAATGTCACGAGAATCTTTCAGGTTGTCCGCTATAGCCCAGGTGTCCATCCATGGTCTCTTCCTTCATGAGAATCTTTCAGGTTGTCCGCTATAGCCCTGGAGTCCATCCATGGTCTCTTCCTAACTTCCAATAATTATACTATCGTCAATGAAAATGCTAAGAAGGATTCTGTATAGGGGAAACATTCGTCTGGACCAATTCCTCATTCGCTAATAGAGAGGGCGATCTCAACGAGAACTCTGGAAGTGCCCGCAGGACGTAGTTCTTAACTTCTGTGAATATTTGTAGTAAGAAGGGAACTGTTGTCTGGACTATGGACGCCCGGGTGCTCAACATCCCGAAAGGGGCACAGAAGGGACTTAGCCCAGAGGACTGCAACGCGACCGATGATAATGAATGGCAGGAGGACTGCTGATACCAACAGAATAAACTGTCAGCATCCATTGCCAGATTTGGTTACGGTCGTCATTTGAAAGCATCTTAATGCAATGTTTGCACTTCTATACTCGCTAGTTTGGTACAAGGCATGCTTGCCATCCTTTTGCACGACACCGTATCGGTTGATGTATACGACCGCAAATTATTCCGAGGTCTCATGAACCGACTTGTATACCAAAGCTCTTAGTGTTGAAAACTTGAGTGAAGTAGAGCAGTTATTGTGGCTTGTCGAATAATCTGAGAAATTGCTTCAATGTGTGGTCCAGAATTATTATTTAGTGACTTTTCCCGAACCGAATAGGGAGAAGTACTATGCGGTCGCACGTGGTTACGCAGTTGGGGTTTTCACTGACTATGAGGACGTTAAGAAATCTGTACGTGAGTAAACGATTAGTTAGAAGAAAGCTAACTTTTACAAAATACTTGCAGATAGAAGATTATCCCCAACCACTACATAAAAAGTTTGACAACCTGGATGAAGCTGTATCGTATTTCAACAAATTTTTCCGTGGAACTGAAAAAGGTGAACTTTGATGAAAAGGTTTAGAAAGGAGATGTGCTAAGTTTATGTCTATGAACTTCCGAAATTATTGATACCGTTCGAAATGCTTGTTTTTAGGTGAGAATGGCGAACAAGAAAAGGTCAAGCCAACTGAAGAAGCCATAAAGAAGAAGGAAGAAAAAGGAGTAACATATTATGCGGTTGCAAAGGGGCACACAACAGGAGTGTAAGTTGTTTGCTATAATCCAAGTGAACGGACAATACGGATTGTGTTTGCTGGTCTTGATAGTGAAGCGCTCCCCCTCACTACTAACTCTGTGCTCACCTTCTTTGAGACCTGGGCATATTTTATTTCATGAGTATTTTTATTGTTTATTGAACAGGATCCTCATGATGGAACATTTATTTTGCCTGACGTTTCGATTAATTTGTCGTACTCAAAGGTCTGAAGCTTTACGCTTGATCCCAATTGTCGACGGTATGTGAAGGTAAAGCGCTCGAGAGATGAATATTCGAACTCCTTGCACAGTTGTTCGCCTCCTCAAAACTCTCCTCTCTGCCATTTCTTCTTTGGCCAAAGCTCCCTAGTCACTGTTGTCATTCGTATCAGTTCAGTCCGGAAATAAGCTCCTAGATATCTGTCAATTTCAGCTTCACTTCGTGGGATGAGTGCAAAAAACAAACGACTGGTTTCAAAGGCGCAAAATTCAAGAAATTCGATAATGAGGAGGAAGCGAAAATGTTTGCCGAAGGAAAAACTTTGAAACAAATAGGTAGGGTATGAAAGTTAGAATTATGAAAGGATTCCATCGTTGCCGTTGATAGAGATCATACAAGAAGGCAGCCTACTTTAGAAGAAGCGAAGGCCAGTCGTAAGCGAGATGCAGCATCATCTAGTGGAGCTGATGCCCCAGAACCGCAGAAAAAGCAGAAGAAATGAGCTACAACTGATCGATTAGTGCATGTTGCTTGATCTTCTTTTTCTGTGCCCGACCAAATGCGTATCTCTACTTGCCCTTCGCTTCGCTTTATGTAGTTCGGCTATAGTTTTGCTTACTACCTCGTGCAGTTCGAATTAATAGCATAAATATTTCATAAATTAATAAATTAGAACTGGAATAAACGTACCTTCAAGTTGTGGTGAATTGAGCCTCTATATGAAGTGGTTTGCTCCCTCAGATATCGAAAGCCCTTGTTCTTCTACAAACAGTCCTTTTTTCGGCTTTTCAAGAATGTGCTTTCGTTTTTCACTTTTTATTTTAAAGTTATTGACACTGCGGTGGAACCTGTGAGGGTATGTTCTCCTACTTGGGTTGGTTCATCATGAATAATAGAGGAAACGAAAAGAGGGTATCATACACGCGCGGTCTCTTCTCTTTACTACTCTGTTTCGCTCCGTTTTGCATAGCCAGTTCTAGACCTGGCAATGGGCAACGAAATTGTGGTTATCCGAGGGAGTGCATTTTGCAACCTTTAAGATATGATGACGGTCTCCTATATTTTGTATTGAATGTATATAAATATATCTTCAATTTTCCAATGTTCCTCTTCAGCCCAGCATTGGACTCGGCTTCACACGGATTTAACGTCAATCCATGGCAAAGGGAGGCTACTATGCTGTCGCAAACGGTCGTAAAGTCGGTATATTTGGTTCGTGGGATGAGTGTCGTGCGCAAGTTAACGGGTATCCTCAAGCAAGGTATATTTTTTCAAGGTTTCAGGATTCTCATCCGGAAAAAAGTGTTTGTGAATGATGAAGTTCATGACGATACCGATTCTGTTAGATATTCCTTTAGATATAAGAAATTCGTAACTGTAAGCGAAGCCCTCGCGTTCATCGACAACTACAGGCTAGGGTGTAAGCCATTTCTCAAGACTTACCGCTTAGGAACTGTTTCAACCTAATTAATGAAAAGAAATAACATCGTAATGTAGTTTCCGTTTTCCTTCCTTCCATCTTATTCGACATACTTCAGGTACCTCCGGAAGCACTTCGTCGATTTCACGTGCAAGCAGCGAAGATGGAGAGGTGAGTTAGTGAGAATTTCTTGAAACTTACATTTTACTAAACCTGGCTTTCCAAATTTGATATTTTCCAGGTTATACTTCTGTATTTGTTCTGTTTTTTTTTNCCCATTCCTCACTGTTGCCCCTCTTCAATACATCAATTTTGGGCTTTTGGATTAGAATGGAAATGAGAACCTAACTTTTTAATACCATCACTGTTTCTTACATGTAGTCTTCACATGTGGTATTCCTGGTAAAGCCATCGAGGTAATAGATGCAGTACTGGAAGTATTGGATATTATAGTTTCGTACTTTATCTTTGCGTTCCTAGGTTCATTCTCTTAAGAAGAAAATGGGTTAAGAGATACTATTTAGGAGCTCAAAATTGTTCACATATAGAGAGTGCTTATCTCTTGCTAGACAATATCTTTCTACGTGTTAAATGCCAATGTTGGGTGGCGGAAGGCGAGTTTAAGTGGTGAAAAGTCAACTCAAAGCTGAGCAAAAAGGTTTATCATACATGCTACTCAAGTTTTTTCTTCAGAATAAGAATACTTCGAGAAAAAGGAAGTGCTCCGTAGAATCGTCATCTGTTGCCTCTACTTCAGAACTCCCTAAGCGGTTGAAGAATTGGTAAGAAGCTGAGAATTGAAGAGCAAGCTAAATCAGTTCCAGAAACTGTATTGATAGAATATTTTCTACAGTGATCCTGAAGTATGGCGAGACGCCCCAGTAGTTTATACCGATGGTGCTTGTAGTAACAATGGAAGATGTGAAGCTAAGGTATGTTTTTCTTAAGTTTAACATGAACCAATCGAAAATGGTGGTTTTTGAGGGCCTTCTTCAGTTCACTAGCTGAATGTACAACGCCCCTCTCCGTCAAATGAATAATATAATCGAACTTCTTTAGCCCTCCCTACAATCGTCCTTTTTATAATGGGAACCTTTTGCTGGGTTTAACTCTTGTAACTTCTCTATGTGGTTATACGCAAAGGCTTCTGAAATGAAGAACCATTTTCTGGAATGGGAATGGTTCAAACAGATATTCGACTTAAAGTAATTTTTCTGCCGCATGGTAAATTTTCACCTGAAAGATGAAGAATAGCAAGCTTACTTCGTCGTGTCCCTCAAATAGCCACACCTGCAGTCTTTTCCTAAGTGCTGCTAATTAGTCTTTCATTAGAAATACTGGCCCCTTTTCAGGCTGGCTTTGGTGTATTTTGGGGAAAAAATCACGTTGATAATTTATATGGACCAGTTTTGGGTGCTCCTACTAATAATAGAGGAGAGTTACAAGCTGTAGATCAAGCATTAAAACAGGTACGCTTTTCTTTCTCCATCTAGTGGTAGCGAAAAAGTTTTGTCTTCAGGCTATCAATAAAAAGTTACCTGCAATAGTATTGCGTACTGATTCTAAACTTCTTATCAACTCCTTAGACAATTACATGGATAAGTGGAAGAGGTGCGTGCACAATTTTAGACCCACAATTTTTGATGAAGACCTTTCCTTTAATTGTTCTTGCTTGCAGAAATTCTTGGAAAACGTATGATGGCAAAGATGTATTAAATCAGGATTTGCTGCGATCTATTGATGAAAGTACTCGTAAAATCCTTGTGAGGACTTTTTTTCTCAAACACCGTTCCACTTGTTTTTCTCCACTGAAATTTAAGTATTTTCTGAATACATACACCATTAAAATTGATGCAGTGAACAATTTCTTCCGAGTTACTGGCGATTATCTTATCGGGATTAAATTTCGTAGTCAGAAAAAGTTCCATGTTTTGGTAGCGGAGTTAGTCTTAATTTGGTATCGTACTTACTATATAGAGACTTGGACATCGGCTGGCCTACGCATCTTCTATAGTAAAGAGGAGATATGCGTCTAAAAACCGCTGTTATTATTAGTTTGGAGTTGAGGGTGTCGTGTAATACACCTCAAAAAGGGACGTATTATCGCTGAGCCCTTTACCCAGGCCTTTGCATCATGTCCTGGAGAGTAGGTATGTTTTGCTTTGCTTAGTGCGAGGGGGCTACTTTGTATAGAGTGAATTCCGCTTCCAAGCTCAATATAATATCAGCAGTGATCGGATTCCTTGAAGTGAGAAAACTGGGAATCAATCAAGTTGACCTGACATTAGAAATTAGTGTTGAACTGGAACAGTTTGAAAGAAATATATGAAAAGTAAAGAAGGTATGAGACCAAAGTTTTGTTATATGTAATGGTGTTTCTGAGCTCATAATTGATTTTTGGCTGTGTGCTTCTATTTTCACCGCGCGATATTTTTTTACTTCTCTATGAATCGTGCTTCCAGGTAAAATTTGAATATGTTCCTGGACATAGTGGTGATTTCGGGAACGACGCTGCAGATGAACTAGCAAGACGTGGAGCACAGATGTATTCAGCGCAGAGATCAATGTAGATTTGAACAGGAAATAAATTTGTGACCTCTGTTGCATTTTCCATCGCTCTGTGCGTGATTCGTGAGAAAATACTTGGTCTTTTGTACCCTAGAACACTATTTCTCTGATCGTTATCGTCGCAGCCTCATTTTACTGGCGGAGAGCCTCCTTACAACGACTGCAACCTCACTGCCAATTGTCTATGTTGGTATCGTATGCCTTTATAAGGAATTTCCTACGGGTTTCATCATCTTCAGTGAGAAGTTCTCCTGAGTCTTTGTGGGTTCATTTTGATACCTAACTTCCATCCTAGAATATACCTTTTTCACTCATTACAGCGACGCTGCTTTTAAATGGCTGCTAGAAACTGCGTCTTCGAGTTCTCCCTCTGATAAAGATGTACGAATATTTGAGCAGGAACGGCCGTGGGCAATGTAGGTCGTCATATGATTAGAAAAATCTAAAATTATCCTTTACGAAATTGAAAGGTACCTACACACACATGCGCAGGAGATGACTCAGCCAAGATATAGCATAGACATAGAAAAATGGGCACACGGATTACGAGCTTGGTGCAGGAACTTTTTGAAAAGTAGGTGAAAAGGCTATAGGTGGATAGGTAGCGAATTTGTTTGATTCTGCGTAACGCTCAAATGTTACCACATTCGTGGTAGTGCAATACCTTTCTGACAGCTGATCGCTACAAAGTCCTTAGAGAGAATGTATAGCTGAATGGAAACAATGCTTTCCATAGCATATATGTTGGTCTTAATTGAATATATGAATTGAGGTTTCCTGGGAAGCCTCGACGGTAGAGTAGTACTTGTGCTATGGTTGTGAGAATGTTCTAAAACGATTGCTTTCGTTCGAAACTCTTTGTTCTACGTCACTTTTCTTTATTAAAAAAAAAAACGTATTTTCTGAAGAGTCTAGCATCTTATCACAACTGTTTCGTTTTCCCATATCAGCATAGTCTATTTTCTATTCTATTTTTTAAAATGCATAGTGGATATGGCCGTGAACCGCTCAGGAACAAAAGCGAAAGTTTTTAGAGATCTTTTAGCGAATGTGTTAGTACCATAAGCATGTCACATTTGAATCTGTGAAGGTTCGATCCTCTTTGAGACAACTTTGTTCGCAGGGCAACACCTGTTGTCGTTCATGGAGAGCCTGAAAGACTAGACAGACGAGCAAACTGTGTGATTCGTTGGGTGGAGCATCCTGAGAGGTTGTTCTTTTTAACTGCAATTTTCCTGATCTACGGTTATTAGAAGCTGGCTCTGCCTTGCAACATTTTTAATGCTGCCACCACTTTTCCTACGCCTTTCACCATTTGTTTCACTTGTAGAGCTGAATAATTTTTCTCCCATTTTCTTTACTACTTTGTTATGACGACGTTCCTTGAAGAACGATGTGTGTTCCTCCTTTTGTCCACTCTGATATTTATGGAATCCTTATCGGGAGTTCATTTTGCGGTGTAGTCTTGATGTGTTCGCAACCAGCACAATTACATACAGCCGATTCTGCTTGCACTATTATCGTAAACAGTTGTGACTCAGCGGACTTAGTTTCGCAAGGCCCACCCCATTAACTTTAGTGCTGATTGTGAGTTTAGTTCGCAGATGTTGAGTTGACTTAGTTTCAGAAACTTGAATATTGAACTAGATCCTCGCGATAATTCTTACACCGTTCAAGTTAAGGCAGTCTACTATGCAGTTATCAATGTGAGTATTTTCTGTGCTTATTTTTTGTGCTGTTTTTTTTTTGTTTGCTCACTGATGAAGAGCTGCTTTTCCAGGCTATGTTTCATCGAGCATCTCATGTATTGATTTATTCACCTAACGATGTTGTTGTGAAAGTTGGAAACGGTACATTCAAGGCCAAAAAGGAAATTGAAATGTTCGATGCGATACGAAGAAGAGCTGCGAAATCAGGGATAAATGGTGATACTTGCGTACGTTTTCCGTTCATTGACTGTCAACATACTCTTTTGTGTTCTTGGGTAATCAGTAGAAAGAAGAGTTTTAAGGTGAGACTTCGCCTATTGAATAATGAGATTTTGCAAAGTATACAAAAGAAGGTAGAGGACGATACAAATCGGAAAAGTGTCCCTGCATGGTTCACTGAGAAAAACTTCAGAAAACGATATTTCAATGAGATAGCTCGGATTTGAGTTTTCTCAGTTCTCTTCCAGGCAGATATGTAAGTGTTACGGTGTNTCGTTCCTCCCGCATTAATGACTGAGAGTAGTTGATCATTACATTTCCCCCAGACAAATTCCTTTTTCCAAATGCCGTTATTGGTCATATCTTGATGCCAATTTGAATAGTATTACTAGTTTATTATGCAGGCGACCTGTTTATATGTAGTTCAGGATGAATGTTTTCGGGTAATTTAAACAGCTTTAGCTAGTTCCTAACAGTCTTTTGCATGAGAGTGTCTTTAGTGTGCTTTTTGCTTAGTCACTCTTTTTACTGTCACGATACGTTGTAAATCATTCGTTGTACATATGCGTTGTTGTACATTTCAATAAAATTATGATTTTCTGGCTTGTTTCTTTGTAAATGTCGATGCGTCAAATCCGCGTCCCGATCGAGTTCTTACAAATTTGAAGAGTTACAATCATTCCTTTTGTACACAGCGATATTGTTTTCTAGGGAGTTCTCGATTGATTCTATTCATATTCACCTGTTTTTATTCTTGAAGTATTTCACAGCCCCGCCGTTCATCTTGGACAGAGAATGATTGGATCACTAGTACGAAATCGTTTCGCTGCTCTCCCAGTGAGTACTCAAGCAGCACTGAGATTCTATTGCCAGCCATCTACCTCTCAAAGCACAAAGAGGTATTCAACTCAATTTCTGTTATGTATTCAACATTAATGTTGTTTACTTTCTACTATGACAACGGTACGGCTTCCAGCAACGTGGTAGAAGTATGTACAACTGGATATTCATTCACGAAATCATCTGGACGGGTGGGCAAGTACGGTATTTTCTGGGGTCACAACGATCCGCGTAATTCGATCTGTGAAGTGCCTGGTATTACCAATGTAGCTGCCATGCTAATGGCTATGATTGATGCTGTTCGTGTTGTGAGTCTGAGCATTGATAGTCATTCTTCGAGGATTTATTTATATCCGTTGTTAGGTTGGATCTTTAAGGCTCGAAAGGATGACTCGCTCGAGAAGATGGTAATTTATACAGACTTTAATTGCCCTCCTGGATTCCACTCCAAACTAAAAACGTATGCAATGAGAGACTTCCATTCATATCTGGGACCTAAGATGAAGAATGCAGAACTGCTGAAGGATTTGTACGAGTCCACGAAAGACATGAATGTATGTGTTGTGTATATTCTTTTCGTGGCTTTATTCCTCTCATATTCTTCTACGCGAAAGGTGGATGAGATAGCTAAGTAAGTCCGGATGCAGTCAAATATCAGCTAGCATTCGTTGCCAGGAAGCTGGCATAATTGGTAGTTCGTTATTGATGCCGTGCCATATGCTATCATATTGGAATCATAACCGTGTTGCATGCAATTTGTGGCTGGGATTGGATTCTAGCTCAATAAACTGGTGATCGTCACATCATCTACTTTCACCAACTATGCCCTCAATGCAGAACAGTACGAAATAGAGGATGTCTGTGATACTTTTTGAAACCAACGCAGACTTCTGTTAGGGATCCCTGGCGTACCTCCGTTGGAATAGTTTCAAATTTCTGAAAAATGGGAATTCAGACGAAGGTTTACAGGTTGTATTCAAACATCGGCCCGCCGTAGAGGATAAGAAGCCAAATTACGTGATTGCAAATATCCTTGAAGGAGAAAATTACGCATCTAAATCACGCCC
This sequence comes from Haemonchus placei, assembly GCA_900617895.1. Lineage (NCBI taxonomy): Eukaryota > Metazoa > Nematoda > Chromadorea > Rhabditida > Trichostrongylidae > Haemonchus > Haemonchus placei. The sequence goes on along the minus strand of UZAF01018331.1, from coordinate 3,220 downwards.
ACCAGATAGCCCTCCCATAGGTATGCAGTTCCATCTTCTCTAGGTGTTCCGAAAGCAAGGAGAGATTGTTCTAGAGATTCATTGTGGATATGGTGACGAAATGGAAGCCAGTGGCGAGACACCTACAACTTCGTCAGAAGGTTGGCCTCACGTTTACACGACGGCGCTATACAAAAGTTCCAAGAACGGTGAGTTTCTGTCAGCCTCCAATCCACTCAGTTGGCATGCAGAAATGTACCGATTGCGAATCGATACTTCCCAATAACGTCGTCCATTTTGGTCGCATCCCTCTTCCAGCTTCTCCTCCCTTTCATCGCCTTACTTAACATTTTGTTCATTCTTACCCAAGACTGCTACTCCTTCCAGTTTCCCCAATTTTCTTTGAAACTTTTTCTTCGGTCAACCTTAACGCGACAGCCTTAACATCATTTCGTCGTTAATAAATATTTTTGGAATTATGATTCAGAGAGCGTTGAGCTGATAAAAACAAATCTTATTGTTTTCGTTGCATTTTTATTTGCATCTTTAACAGGATTCAAATCAGCATCTTACGCCGTTGTTTGGCCTGAGAAACGTCATGGTAATGATACAATGCATCGGTTGGCATTAGTGCCAGTCACTCAATTTCGGGCTCAATTATCTGCCATTGAAGAAGCTCTCAAACAGGTGAACTTAATCAAAGTTTTGAACAATAATTTCTACTTTTTTAAAAATTGTCAGGGCACGATTCTGGTGGTAAACTCTCAGCACGATTGCCGAAGTTTGAGGTCCTGCTAAGGTCTCTTGATGTTGTGGTCTTCCGTTTATCCATGTATCACCCAAAATCGTCGGTTTAAGGGCAGAATTGTTGCTAAGGTTCAAATTATCCGCAACATACTGACCCTAAATACCGTAACATCTATTCCACAGCTATAGGATTAGTCAATTCTTTTTTTCTGGAAATATCGTAATCACGATGTAGTTGGATGCCACGGCTGATTACTCTCAGTCATTATTTAGTCAAATACGATTTCGAAATTTCTGTGCATCGACTTTGGAAGGAGCTCGAGCGTCAAAAATTGCAGTGTCATTCAATCTTTAGGTACCGAATTCCATCCGCTGTTCTTTAAGGCCTGACGCTTTCATGTTTACAGGCTGTCGAGAATCGGCTGCCACAAGTCGTTGTAGTTACTGATTCGCAAGCCTTCATGACAAATTGGCGCAAAGGGTCAGAAATCCAATCAAGCTTTTTTTATTTGCAAGATATTTAGCCATTGGTTGCAACTCGCTTGTTTAGATGGACAAAACCTAGCGGAACTTTTGCTCCCAACAAGTTTCTCTACAACCGAATACGTGATTTAACTCAGGAAGGCATAGAAGTTGGTATTCAGAGCGTTCTATCAGTGTTTATCCTACGATTCGTATTCCTTCAGGTGCGTTTTCGCTACGAGACGCCACAAAAAGATAGCCCTGTGTGGTCCCTTGCTCTCGATAAATGCTTGGAGGCAATAGATCTACCAGTTGTTGGCAAGGATCGCTCCGAGTATAACAGAGAGTTAAAAGAAATTTTATTGACTGAGACGGACTCATTGGAAAGTTCTGAGTAAGTATTCATTATCGTCCTATTTCAACTATTTATTCATTTATTTGTTTGGGAATTCATTCGGTTGTGAAGCCCTAGTTCGTTTCACTGAAAGCAATCATACCTGGCAAAAATAAGAATCCACTCTCGCTTTTACTGGGCTACGACCATTACAAATTGCTTGCAGTCACCGTAGACTTTTTTAGCGTTGGCAGTATTTTCAAATATCTTGTGACCTCTTTGCTTGAATGTTGATTTATCTAGTGCTCTTGAAAAAATTCGCCAGTGCCAGCTTGGAGGTTATTCCGTAAAAAGACAAGTGGAAGAAACGCCGCACGTACTGTAGCATAGATTTAGGTTGTACCATTTTCAGCGTACATAGGGTGAGAATTTTCAAAAGAAGCCCGAATTTCACGAGCAAGATTGTTTGGGAAGGAGAGGACGCCGAATACAGTGATAAGCACAATGAGGAGGAAAGAAAAACCCACCACGCCCTCTTTGCTGTGCTAGAAAAGGTTAGTAGTAATAGTAGTTTAGTTCGATTTACAATAGTAAGCCGGTGAGGATTATTCTTTTAGGCGTCTGCATCGGGCATGCGACAGCTTATTATTCGGACCGATTCTCCTCGTCTGATTTTATCCGCCGAGAATTGGTTACCGGTATGGCACCGAACGGGGTGGCGAAATTCTTTACATAAACCGATTGCAGATGCTGACGTTTGGAAGAAAATTTGGTCCTTAAAGAAAACTGTCAAGGTAAAACTCTGTTGGCTGACATAAGTTCTTCCCTTAACAGTCATGTTTTCCAATGTAAATTGTCACTTTAGGTCTATTGGGAGCTTATGGATCCTATGGATGATAACGACAAAGCGGCTGCTCAGTTGAACGTTGTGTCGATCAGTAATAAAGTTTAAGTATGTTCTTGAATGCGAATGTGCCAGCTACATGTCATATTGGTGTATATGCTGCTATCCACACATAGAAGATCCTCTCAGGCTCGATCTCGATCGCTTGTTAGAAGAGTTTACTTACTGAGAGGGTCACCCTCTTCTCCAACACTGAAAGCTAGAGCGTAGAGAATGAGAGGTAGCCGACTGCGGGAGTGAAGTATCACCTGTATCATATGTTATCCCGTCGATGCGGGAAGCCAGTAACGTCTCCATTCGTCCCTATCGCGAGCCAGAGTAGTCCAGTGAATCGTGCTCGCTTGAGGGACACGGAGCGAAACATTCCTTTCGAGAAGAAGTCTGACCATCGGGCCGGTGGTCGTCCTGGGGTTCGTTTGATGTCCCGAGGGATCGAGTCAGTAACCACCCTGGTCCAATGGTCATCACTATATCGCATGACGTGCTCGGCCCATCTGATTTCCGGTTTCTTGGCGTATTCAGCGGCATCCCTGTTCTTCGTTCGTCGACGGAGCTCAGAAGTGCGGATTACCTTTTGCACTTGCGCGTATAGGAAAATTCCGAGTATCGTCCTTTCCACACCGCGTTGGATGAAAAAGCAAAAACAGTAATAAATGGAGTGAAGTGCTGCTTGTAAACATTTTTAGAAGGAGTAGAAGCGCCGAGGTGGGCATGATGGTTACCTCATGAACGGATAAGGAAAAATTGAACTTCAGCTGACTACTGATCAACTTTTTACAGAAGTGTAAGCGGTA
>UZAF01018330.1:10876-25045 GCA_900617895.1 Haemonchus placei | reverse complement strand
CCCCCCCCCCCCCCCCCCCCCCTCCCTTTCTCCCCTACCTCCCCCTCTCCCATCGTCTAATATCCCACCCAATTTTTTTCTGGGCCTGTGTGAAACCTTTGAAATAGTATTTTAAGAAAGGGCTCACATCGAACTAGGGAAAGCAGGGAATGAACAAAGAAAACCTTCTCTGGGAACCTTCCCTACTTGTTATGGTTTCCTTCTGACGGAGAGTGAAAGAAATGGGAAGATGATCCTCCATGTTCCGATGGTCCCTCTCAGACTGGAGAATGGATTGCCTTTCCAACGGAATAGCGGTTTGTCAAACCCTAATTCCTTCCTGTACCCAATGATCACCCACGCAAAGAATTTTCAGTTGAAAATGTGTCTAACATACTAAAGTACACATATGGTTCAGTAAATTTGCTCAGCACAATGGCTGGCTCTCATTCGGAAGTGTGGGCGTGGCCAATGGCCATATTGGGAGGAGCTGTCACCTATCACCTGTCCTCATTTGGCCTGCTAATCCGTTTTGGTGAATCGACGTCTTAACCACCATAGCTCTACCAGATCATCAGCACACCAGCTGATTGCTTTGGTCATTAACAGTTTTTCATCCTTGTCAACCATTGGGTGGGTGGCTCGTTGGTGGTCATTTCTCCCGTTGAGCTGTCCTGGGTGGGCTCAGCTGTTCTCGGAGATCTTTGCTGTTTGATCGTATTGTTCGTCTTGGAATCGTTTGTGGACGTTATTTGCTTGATTGTCGCGTCTGGATTCCTCCCTCTCTTCAAATTTGACAGCTAACCGAGCGCCTCTGTTCGTAACGGCGTCGTCGAATTGAGCTGACGCGAGGACGAGAAAACGTATTGTCGTATCGGCTACGGTATGCGAGCATCCTCAAAAATGCGACTATTTATCGACAAACATTGCCTCCTCAACTAAACATCGCCTTATTTAGAACGTTCTCGAAGGAAACCCGTCTTGAAAATGCAGCCCATTTCATTTCAATCAATATTTACCTCACCAATTCTCCTCATTCTTTCATGTCACTCTTTCAAAAACCACAAGTTCTCAACTACTCTTCTGAAATGTGCCATGTATCTGAATTCCATTTGAATTTGCTTGACCTGTGGAAAGCTTCAATGAGTCAATTATCGACGTCCAAAAACTATGGGAAGTTCAAGTTGATAAATATTCTCGGACCCCAAATCTCGTGCCAATTAGGCCTTGGCGAGAATGACGTCGATAGTTCGGCTGGGAAACTGAACCGGCGACGGCTCCAACCAGCTTCCTACACATCTTCTTAGCGCTACCCTATAGGGCCAGTTTTTATAGGCCAAAAGGAAAAGCAAAAAAAAAACTTGAAGATGAGCTAACTTCAGGGAATCCTGAGGAGCATACCGTATTCCTATTTCATCCCCTACAGTAGGCAAGACCTCAGTGAGAGTTCAATTCATGTTTCATCTTCATTGATGTTACCGTAATTTCATCGTTCGCGAGCGCATCCTGGCGGCTCTTCGCACTCTCCTCGCACCGCCCATCCTCGGCTGTGATTGGTTGTCGCAACGTGGTGGGCGTGGCGACGACAAGCTGTTCATCCCTCAAGCATCCTCGCCGCTTAAGGTATCACCGCTCCGCTCTTCCTACGGTAGCAGCAGTAGCAGCAAGCAGTAACAACTATGAGTATCGATGGTGAATTTCTACGAAATGTCGAAGTGAAGACCGATGAGATGTTTGGTAATTCACTGAATGCCCTTTCAATCATTCGCTCAGGAAAACTCATCGGAGTCATCGATAAGGTAAGCTAAAAGTCCATTACTAAGTAACTTAGCTCGAGTTGTAATCGATTTGGACAATTCTCCAAGTTTTTGTAGGAAGCTACAAATGATCCCAACGCTTTGCTCATACTGAATCTCATCAAAGAGGCCGATGATAGAAATCAAGCGAATATTACTCTCAGACAAATTGACAACAGGGTAGGTGAAATCTGCCTTAGCCTCAGTTCGGACGACTTTTTACCAGTATTTATTTAGACATATCTTCAAACATCGCGAGATATCGCTACTGGAGAACGTCTTCTTATGCAACGTTACACAGGTAGTATAACAGAAGATGAAGAAGAGGAAGAAGAAGAAGAACGAGAACGAGAAGAGGAAGAAGAAGGGGAGGAAGAGGCGGTAAAACAGGAACGGTGAGTGGTGTCGTTTAGTTTGACAAATTCGTACGAGCCTTTCACACTCTCTGCATGTCTGCCCCGTAACCGCCACCCAGCAGTGTACCGACTCTGCAGACCCCGTCGCCATCGCCGTCGTCGTCGTCGTCGCCGTTGTCGTCGTCGTTGTCCGCAGTGTTCGGACAGCCGGCGCACTCCGGTTGAACGTTGACGACCGACCGCCTGCAGTTGTTATCTCATTGACTAACTGTGTTCGCATTTTCAACGACTGCTCTACTGACCTCAATTACGACATTAGGAAAGCGAAATCATAGTAGTCACACATACATACGACACAAAGCCGTCCATCAACACCTCGCATCACCAGCTCTTCTCCATCAGATTCTTCTCCTTCAACTTTGAACTGTTTTTCAGACTCTGTGATGAGCCCCCAAGTGTTCTGAAAGTCGACACTGAACCACGTGAACACGGAGAACTCGAGCCCGGACAGCTAGTTCCAGAGGGCCAAGCCCATAAGTGTGCATTGTGCCCGAAGAGTTTCTCAAGTGCCAGGTGAGTATCTCTCTCTCATCATCATCTTCGTTTACTCAGACGCATAAGAGCAGCAGAATAAGTACCAGCTGTCCGCTTCGGGGATGTAGGGATAGGGAGGATACGGTAATGTGAAAGGGATACTGAGCTGAGGAGTGTCCTCAGGTGTGCCTGGATGCATTAGCTGGTGTGTGCGTGTGTCTATTTGCTCAACGCCGCCATCTCCTCCACTGTAACGCATCTCCTTCTGGTTCTATCTTGATCTGGCATTTGGGGAAACTTGTCTTTGATCTGAGTTTTCCCTGAATTTCCCTTTTTCAGTGGTCTCAAGCAACATTCACATATTCACTGTAGCTCAAAGCCATTCCGTTGTCATATCTGTAACAAAGCCTATACACAATTTTCAAATCTTTGTCGGCATCGTCGAATTCACCTGGTCAGTTGTTTTTCCTGTGTTGTTTTGTGAATTACTGAATTCACAGTTTAAATTAATTCCATGAATATTCAGGATGGATGGCAGTGTCCCATCTGCCATCAATCATTACCGTCACATAGTGCTCTTCTAAAACATCGAACACTTTGTGAAATGGCATCGGCTTTGTATAAACCATTAATTCCTCATCTACCTATACCCACTCTATCGAATCATATGATTCCAAGCTATTGGCCACATCTTCTTCATATCGCCACTCAGGTAGGTACCTATCCGTTCCGCGATTCGGCCATTGTCAATAGGTCTTCCCAGAAATTTCCATTCAGATGCATTCCGTTCCTATGGGGATGTACGGGCAGATGGAAGCGTACAAGATGCTGAATGCAAGTTCAGACATTGAAAGCTCTCCGCAATCAAGGTGAGACCTAACGACATCTTGGGATTACTCCAATTTGTTCCCCAAGAAAGGCGTAGAGGGCCTTCATGGCCATAATGGGCCGGGTAGAGTAAGGGAGAGTAATCCACTCCACGGGAATACGCTGTACTACCAGTTTCTTTGGAAAGTCAAGATCTGTTTATAGTGCACATTGTTTATGGTTGTTATTGTTTACTTCACCTTAAGTAGTGCACTAGGAACGCCCTTATCCTTCTTTGCAAATAAGTTGAAGGTTAGAACATTGCCATTGTTTTTCAGTGGTCATACGAGTGAGCATTCACCTCATGAACGGAAAGGAAGTCCATGTTCCGAAGCTGAGGCAAGCCCATTGGATCTGACGACGAAGCGAGATGACCGAAAATCGGAATGCGAAAGCAACGATTCGGGTAACGAAGACGAAAATGAACAGTCGTCGTTCACGAAACGAGCTGAATCCACACAACCTTGCCTTACACCGACAATAAATCCGTTCAGGTAAGACCGACTTTCCCTCTGAACTCTGTCAGTATCCTCAAAAGTCGCCATATTTCAGCTCCCCGGCATTCCTATCGTTATTACAACGACCTTTCCCGTATACGACCCCATCATCGTACGCTATCAATCCTCAAGTAACAAAGACGTCCAAGGATCGATACACGTGCAAATTTTGCCAAAAGGTAGCCTAAATGTGTACGATTTTCTCAGGGATTTCGTCCAACTATCCCTCGTTATTTCAGGTATTCCCACGGTCCGCGAATTTGACGCGCCACTTACGAACGCACACTGGAGAGCAGCCGTATAAGGTGAGCTGCTCAGCTCTTATACCTCTGAGTATCATCTGGCACCAATTAATGGCCGATATGACACTCAATACATACCGCTGAAAGGGCTCAAGCCCTGCAGCCCTAATGTTTCTGATTTCGGCTTAATTTCAGTGTCAGTACTGTGAACGATCCTTTTCGATCAGCTCCAACTTACAACGACATGTACGAAATATTCACAACAAGGTATGCAACTGCGAATTCGGACCTAATGTCACCCCTCAAACCGCACTTTTTCCAGGAACGTCCATTTCGTTGTCCACGATGTGATAGATGTTTTGGGCAACAGACGAATCTTGATCGGCATCTGAAAAAGCATGACGCCAGTCCCGATCTCCCTCTTGCCACCATGCTCAAGATTTAGGTAACAAATAATGATAATCATTAATATTTCATGATAAATCTTAATCCCGGTTTATTTCAGATCAAATAGCGATGAAGAAAGGAGACAAAGATACTTGTATATATGTATTTAACAAGGTCATCTTCATGTCATTCAAACGAAAACCTTATAAATGATTTATTTTTGAAGAAAAACAAATTGCTTACACATTAAAAACAACACAACACAACCATCCCATATCATTATGCATATAAACACACGGAGACCAAATTGAAAGTGTTATGAATGAACTATTATACTTCGAGNTGAAGAAAGGAGACAAAGATACTTGTATATATGTATTTAACAAGGTCATCTTCATGTCATTCAAACGAAAACCTTATAAATGATTTATTTTTTCACGAGAAACAAATTGATTACAAATAAAAACAACACAACACAACCATCCCATATCATTATGCATATAAACACACGGAGACCAAATTGAAAGTGTTATGAATGAACTATTATACTTCGAGCGCCCAGTTTTTTCGGTAACAATTAGCTTGGGTGACCTTGTAGCTCAGGAACGAAAAACACCATCCCCACTACAGGAACATATGGCAAGATTCATCATTAATTTTCGAATCTTCCAGTTAGCAATGATTGAGGTGTACGATTTGGGGAGCACCAAAAGACGGGCACCTGTTGTCGTTAATTGGTTCCGGTGAGACAATGCACCTTAGACGAACGGAACGGAAGCGTGCACCTTCTACGGCTCGGGCCGGGCGGGTCGCGTCGGCAGCATCAGTGGGTTGCCTCTCGGCGACAACCAACATCCCAACCCCTTTTGGTACAAACACAACACATGGCTAAGAAGGACTACCCATACCTACCCAACTATAAATAAACAAACCAATATACAGACAAACCATCAAAAAAAAAAAACAAAAAAAATCAGAAAAATCAAAGGGACTCGATTTTACCCAAAGGTTTACTTCGTGGAATGTTTTCGTAGATATCGTAAACAACCTTCTCGACCGTATCCATATCGTAATCGGCATTTACACTCTTCAAAATTTAATTAACTCTTAGAAAATGAATTCTGATGTCAACTTGACCTACCTGCCAGTAGCTTTTTCTCAGATCTTTCATTGCCTGGTAAACTTTACGTTGAAGTATATCGCATTCAAGACGTTCACCACCGTAACCGTTTCTTTGTTTTACTACTGCTGGTGACACTTCGAAAAACAGTACGACATCTGGACGAGGTAGACCAATGTCCGCTTGACGTACCCAATTCGAGTCTAAGCCTAAAGTACAGTTTGCAATGATTCATTGGAACGAAACGATTTTTTTTTTCGGGGATTCACAAAAGGACAGCTGTAACAGCTCAGTACGGAGATTAGGCTGAAAAGGAATAGGAGCTGATTCCAAAGTTATAACTAGTTATCAAAGTGTGTTATCAGACTTGAAACAATTGGTGAAGAACCGTGTATGTTCATACGAAAAAGGTTGAAATGGATCAATGACGTTTTGGGTGTTTCCCGACTTGCAAATGAAGCTTTTTTGGGAGTATTGGTTGGAAAAGAACAATAGGAGGGCGTGCATCAGGAGTGCGCCACGCATTCCACTCTTATCAGATTATGACAGGGCGATCCTTAGACTCGTTCTTGGCTACGCCCGCTACTGGTGCCAAAAGTAACTAAAAGACATGCCACTTCTCCTCATACTCAGAAGAAGGAGCTTATGGACCGATAAAGTAATTATTATGGAATACGGTATTTTAAAATGGGTCACAGGTTCGTTTGTGGGCCTCGCAGAAGAACTTTTTTAGGGTTTTAGATTTGACGTCTCCATTCTCGATCCCCATTTCCGTAGCAACAACCCATCACAAAATGTTTTGACCAAGAACCTCATGATCACTATGCCTATACCCCCTAGCCATGCCGTCTCCAGCACCCGAACTTCCAAAACTGGAAGTCCAACGAGTTCACCTTCGCCATCGTTCTAAGCTAATCTACTGAAAAAAAGCGATGCATAGATTCTAACACAACCGGATGCCTGTGTTATTGGTGGCAGCAACGACGCCATATTCGCCTTTTAACTACCGTATGCCGGTGGTTATGAGGGGGCTCTCGCGCCTCGTCGAGATCCAATTGATGTACCACGCTTCAGCACCTCTTGCCACCACCCAGCCGGACGCCAATTTCCTTACGCAACAGGTCTGTTTACACTCAATTACCAGCCAAGTCGGCGGCCATTTTGATGTGCACTATACATTGTGCATAAGCGGTTGAGCGCGTTCCTAACCGCCCCGGCGACGCCCCTACTGGGTGCAGCCAGTAGAAGTACCCTTGGTTCCGAGCTATTATTATGCTGACCACCAGCCCAAAGCAACACCGCTTACGGACCATCTCATAAATTCACCTTATGAGCACATAGCCGGCATCTGCTACTAATAAATCATCGGCTAAATACTCTTCAAGACCCTCCAAAGCCTAAACAACCTCAGGGGAAGATACCGACGACCTGACAACGTAACATTCCCACAAGAAGCGGTCAGTGTACTGGGAATTTAGCCTAACCATGTACTAGCATTGTGTAGACAATGGGCATCCATGGGCAAGCACGAGAGTTTGACAATGAGAGCGCGCTCGCCCAATCGCTTCCTTCCTTCCGCAATCTTCTCTCCATCAAGCCGAGCGACTAATCGTCCCCTCCACTCTCCTGTCGTACACTTACCTCATCCCTACCAAGCACATCACTGCGCACATCGATTATGAGAACGCCTCAAATGCATTCACTACCGCCAGTGTACATCTTAGCCCAATAGAGCAGCGTCAGGGGGGAACTTGGAGACCATGAAGCCCACGCTACCTACTCAGCTGATGGTAATCCACCTGTCTGGGACTGTGTTTTTACATAACACTGAAATGAACCTATCCTTGTTGAGAAATATATCACGAAGACAGAATCACCTGTCGTCTGCAGAGCTAGGGGGACTGATGAAGAACGTTACCAAAAGCTCGGACTGTATGGAAGGTTGTCAAAGAAGAAGTTGCAGTACTGTATGGTACTGAGAAACTATAAAAAAAGGTCAAGTGAACATGAACAGAGCTCAAGCACACAAAGCAATCTTCAAAAACCTAATAGCAAAGTTTGGAACTAGTCTGTCATATTATAGGACGCGACATGTAATCGGTTTTAAATCAAATCAAATTGTGAAGCCATACAAAGTCCTGGGCTTGTATTTACATTGGTTTTGAAGGACATCTTGAGGGTATCTCAGTTTCTTTCATCCTACAGTTTGACCATTTCAAAAGAGGACCTCAAGAAAACTCAAAAAGATGGAATTTCGTTTGATCCCAGTGGGTTTTGGTGCGGGATTTCATTCCCAAGGACCATGTGTGCACTAGCAGCGAATCTAGAACTGTTCTATCTTCTTCCCCGTCTTTGGTTTTGGATTCAGCGAACTAGAGATAATGTGACCAGAAAAGTTCTTCATAAGGTAAGGACGAGCCTAATTATACCTGTACTCAGAATACGAGACATTTTTAGGTACTGGATGAGTGTATAGTCAGTTGAATTAAGACTAGTACGTTACTTAAAAGTCCAGCTAGTGATCAGATGGGTAAACCCTTCCCGACAGGTTGAACCATAGATCAAAAGTAAAGTTGGAAATATTAAAGGACCGTTCATTCTGACCGTAACATGATCTGCTAATCTCAGCAACAACGATAGCAATGACATCATTCGTCATTTCGTCTCCCCACCATCATCTTTCTGCCATCAAATGGTTAGAATAGAATGCTTTCCTATAGCTGTTATTTCGTCTTTTATATTTCTATTACTAAACTCCTTACCAAGCAATAGAAACATCTTAAATTAGGTTAATTTATCTATTGTCTTTGTCGGTGATGACGTTGCGCCAGAAGGGGTGATTTATGAACCCCATAACTGGAAGTCGTCCCACTCAGTTGAGTTTCTTATATTTTCTATTAGGCACTGCTCAGTTGAGTTTCTTATGTTCTCCGTTAGGTTATGTCATCATCATATGTCATCATTAATCATATGATTGTACCCTGAAATTAGAATTCATCAAAATTGTATTAGAAAAAGCTGGCAAGCGTTCTTGGCTTACACGAATAGTCAGTTCAGAAGTGATCATAAGACGGCGTAAAAGTCGGTATCGCTGTTCTCCAGGAAATCCTTGCTCCAGAAAAACAGATGGCTCGTATGGTATGGATGGCATATGGGGGTTTGGAGATTTGGTGCCTAAGCAATGCGCGTTTATCACTACTGGCCCTCCTCCCCACCCCTCCCTTCCATACCCATCCGTCTCCCCTACTAATCTTTTCAAATTTCGGTTGCGTGGTGAGTCCGCATTTGCAGTAAGAGATAGAAAGGAGGAGTGTTATACCGTAAAAGTGAAGTGAACCAAGATCGAATAGCAATAGTGGCAACTTGGATGACATAAGACGTAATCTTTTGAGATCTTCCCACCTACTTGTGAGTATGCTACGTAGTACCTCGCAATCGTCAAAAGAAACATTCCCTAATGATTTCGGACTGAAAGGAATGCAACAGGAAACTGGCACAGGAAAGAATCTATGAAAGAAAAAGTGAGAGCTGTTGAAATGAAGCGCGAATTCCCCGATATGAGCGGCACATTTACGTGATAGTCACGGAACATTTATCAGCCGCTCATCTCTTAAACCACACCCGATATAAACTCGCAAAGAAATTTCGCTAAGTAAATAATATTGTAAAGAGAAACCCTTGCAAAACAATGAGGGGAGATATTTGAACATATATTTCTTTGTAGAACATGTCGAAAATGAACAAAAATTACATTTCAAACCTTTAGCGATTGAGTATGCTACACCACTGAAACAGTAGCGATCACAAATGACATCCACACCGGCAGCTATCTTCTCTTCAATAAAAGCTGCCTTAAATTTGAACTATTTCTATTATAAAAACCAATACTATCGTTGAAAAGCAGTATTACTTTTTCCCATCGATTTGCCGAAAAAGCCAGATGTAGTGCTCGTTCACAGAGATCGATTTCTTTTCTTAGATAACGATCTATTACCTGGCCAAATGGTTCTTTTCTATCTGTAAATTATGAAACGCTCAACTGTACATTCCATACAATCATTAAATTATCCTCCACCACAACCCATTTCTCATAGAACATACCAGGGAATGGTAGCAGTACAGCTTGACCCCCAGTTGAATTGATTCTTTCAGCTAATCGTTTAGCTTGAGTTGATTTTCCACTTCTGTCGAGTCCTTCGAAAACAATTAAAGCACCACGACGAGACATTACCTAGTAGATTCGTTTACGATAAAGCATTTAATAATAACCGCTTACTTTTATGAAAATATGAAAGTGGGGGTTCAACAATGTTGTTAATGTTAGAACGAAATACAAAATCGAGCAGCACGTTTTATTCAACACATTAATTTCGCTAAATTATCGCTAATCCCTCTCGATTTTCCACTTTCTACCAGTGGTACATAGTCTTCTGTATGGCCCAGTAGCGGTGGCACTTCACCAACCAATTCAGGAACGAATAGGCAAAAATGAAACGGAAGATGGTTTTCACCTAAAAATTAACATTTTGACAAAAGAGATTTTCAAAATGTGCCACTTCTGGCATAATATAAGGGAGAGGAAACTCACGGTATTTGCATATACAGGGCCGGAATAGTATTTGTTATGAACTCTCCAAATGTTTCGCATAAACTCGTTGTATATAGCACCTGGTGTCTTTTCACGTCGAGCAAACCAGGCGGGAAGGTCGGCGAGCTTCACATCGAAAAGTTTGGTGTCCACTAAAAAATTTTCGAGAAAGGCATAGCTTACTCATTGATAAAAATATACGGTACCCTTTTTATTCAACTTTGACACGATATTTAGTGAGAAAAATTCTCAAAAGTGAAAAAAAGTATAAAGCAAAATATGTGAGCGTTTTTCAAGCCGTGCACAAGGTGTTTTTACAGAGTATAAATAGAAAGTTTATTTTTGTTCCCAGCATTATTTTTGAAGTGCATGCCGTTATTACCATTTGCGATTGCTGGCTAATCTTGCTTCCAATGTATTCCTTACACCGAAACCGTATTTCGATCCTTATTTCTAGCTCACAATACTGTTTGTATCCAACCTCACAGATAAAGCGAAGGGAACCAAAATGAACTGAACTAATTAAAAGTAAGGAGTTCGTGAACTATCAACAGAAGAAGAGCGTAGCAAAACTCCAAAAAGCTCACTGAGATACAAAAATTAGTGTAACAATGAGATTAATTTAAAAAGAAATTGCACAGGCGATCTGTATTTCGAAGAGATCGCCTCCCATTTAAAACAGAGTTTAGATAATCATGTTTACTATAGGTAGTGTAAATCTGTATAAGCTCCTTATCAGCAGACTTTCAAATGAATGCCAAAGGACCGCATTTGAAATAAGGTTCCCTGATAAGAATCTTCCCTATCTCCCCCACCGTCGTTAAAAACCCTGATTGTAAATCAAAAACACGAAAAGAAAATAGATGAGAAGGGTTTCCATCAATAACAAGCTTACGTTTTCCGTAATATCGATGATGACAATAAGGACCATGAATGTTCTTGTTCCATCTTTTGTCAAACAGACCGATTTCCGTCTTGTTTAGAACTCTAAGAAATAGATTGGTAAAACAGACAAAAAAAAAAGAAAATGAAAGGTAAAACAAAAAATATAAGAGGAGTGAGAGTTTCGAGCACAGAAATAAGTCTCAATTGCATGCGTTGAAGGGCGGGATTTTGCAAAGGAAGTATAGACAAGTGTATACAATCATAAAAGGGAAAGAATTCAAGAGGTAGTACTACAGCGCTATTCAGGACGACTTATAGATAGGAACAGGCCTGGAAGAGCCGCAATATTTAGCTCAACAGATGTGAGCTCTTGCACGGTCCAAAGAAGATCCAATAGAAATCCCAACGGTTATGAAAAAAATCATAGTTCATCAGTTATTAATCAAAGTTAATGATTACCAAGGAGCCATTCCTCGATGTAACACTAATTTCAAGAACGTAGTATTCAATATAAAACAATGCCAAACAACAAAAAAGGATATAAAATTCTAGAAGAATAAGGTAAGAATTTTAGAAGTACATAAGCAAATGCAGATACCTGTTGTAGAAATACACTCCGAGCCGTTCGAAAGCTCGTGAAATCGGAATAAAGATGAGGTCTGGAACCCACGGTCTGAGTTGTGTTCCTGGAGGAGGAGGGCGGAACCAAGCCATAGTGCTGGAAAAAGCCATACAAATAAATTACAGTCTACTCTGTGAAGTAATTTTACTCAACGCTACATATCACAACCAATGCGGATCGAACTAGTTTAACTGAAGAAAATATGGTGAAAAGGCTTTGCACAAGTTTCTGAAATATTTTTTGGAAGCTTAACGACCCATACAAACCCTAGCCAGATTATATATAAATTGATATTGCTGGCAACAATAAGAAATTCAGTTTTCTCGTGAATAAAGAAAAAAAGACCTTTAAAAGAGAATGTCTAGGCCCATCGAACCAACTTTTTAGTAAAAGAACAAGTTACGAAAAGGAATATAGCCAGGCATCAAAGAACAAGCCTAATTTCGAATAAACATCTACTAACTAACTTAAAAATCAGCGGATATGGATTGGAGAATTGAACAAGAGCGAATACAGGCGGTGCATCTGCGAGAATTCCGCGTGGGAACAGAAAACCGCTTCGCGACCCTTTCGCGAAATTCACATTGGAGCGCGGCAACTATAATGTAGGCTTCGTTTTTAATGAAACCTTATTCTTAAGATTGCGAATCGTGAGGCACAGTCACTTAATCAGCCAAGATCTTACGCTGAAAGACCATCAATTCTGCGTAGTACCACAATTGTACGTTTACTCCTTAGTGAAACTTTAATTTTTCAAAAAAAAAAAATCAGCCAGGGGTAAAGAGAATGGATGGAAAATATTGAGGCTTAGCAGACGAACGTCCCGAAGAACATACGGAGCAGAATTCCAATCATAGGTTTGTATGAGCGCGAGTGTTCGAGCCGGAAAGCTTTCACACACTGAGGCTTCCGAGTATGCTGCTCAGACACGAAAAAAAATGTAGCCTTTAAAAATGTACGTAGAAAAGCAACGGAAATTAATAGGAAAGAACCTTTTACTATTTATTCTGATTCTGATGATAAAGCTATATACATTTGTATGACTGCGTAACTGCACATATCACACCTGATTCAGGGCAACAACTAGCTATGAGTAACAAGAAAGAAAGTTAAAATTGTAGCCAAAAAACAACAAAATAAGAAAAGGTAGGTAATCTACAGTCTAGTCGTGTAAACAGAATACAGCCAAACGATTGAAGAAAAACAGTGTAAACGAAAACGTCATGGGTAAAACATACCAAGCTAACCGTAAGCAACAGAACTGCAACTATGAAAGGAAGATATGTGGAATCCTAACGGACGTGCCGCTAATGATCCCATTGAGGTAGTCTAACTCAAAATATACAACCATCAACTTCACTGGAAGTCTATGAATTCAACGGGGATTTCTTGAAATCATTGAAATCGTTGAAGGTTGTTGTCGGTGCGTCACTTGTTGTTGAAGCAAAAAATGGAGCGCTGGAAGCCTAAAAAAGAGGTGCTGAAACAAAGATAAAACCATAGCACAGCAACCGTTAACACTGATTTGGAAACAAGCCTTACCCCCAACCGAAGAGCCTCCTCGGAGTTCTGAAGGAGGAGCTGTCTAGTATCAACGTGGCTCAGCCGAGATATGATTTCGTCTGATTCTTTGAAGCTTATTCCAGCATCACGTGAGCATTGAAAAAGATGAGCTCCTTTATGTACAGGCAGTTGCTGTTCCCATATTCGTTCACCAATTACTTCGATAGCAGGAAGAAAGTGCTTAGGATAATAGTGCTTCATAGAGGACAGAAATAATGCAGGTAACAAGGTGCCCTGGCGCAAAACTGTAGAATGAACCTGAAATGGTGTAGGGGGAACTATGTACCTAATTAGGCAGTAAAACGAACAATCAATAAGCAAACCTCTTCCCAGTTATCTGGAATCACGTAACCCTCTACAGATTGAAGTTTCTTCGCAAAAAGTTCCCCATGTTGCAGTAAGGGAATGGTCGTTTCTTCTTTTTGTTGTTTTCGTTCCCCTTCAAAAGAATGTTGTTTCGCGGAGAAGTAGATTAGTATAGTTGCTATCGAACTCACATCTTCGCTTCATTCGTGCCTCATAAGTACGAACTAGATGGAGTTTGACATCAGCAATTGGGACAAGTTCAATATCATCCATGAGTTTAGACATCTGACCATTGTTAAGAACCTGAAAAACGCCATATAAGGACAACTTATGAATTGAAAAGCTGGTTCACTAGACCAGAACATCGAAATGGTTCAAGGAAAGGGGCCTGCGGTTTATAGGTACTTCGGCGTGGCAACGCTTTTCA